>JAHWFP010234356.1:10656-24080 GCA_023313725.1 Lithobius niger | reverse complement strand
AATATAGGTCTATAATAAAGGCTTGCCGTTTCTTAGCTGTATTTATTGAGATTACGTGACCGGGGAGTTATTAGCCTTACTCCGATAGCTAAGACGGTTGGAAAGTCTGAGTTGAGATGTATAGTCCGCTGCTTCGAGTTCCATTCACAGCATCTCGATGAATATAGGTCTATAATAATGGCTTACCCAATCTTAGCTATACATTTCACTGAGATGACGTGACTGGGGAGGTATATATAGCCTTCCAGAGATAGCTGAGATGGTTGGAGAGCCTGAGTTAAGATGCAGAGTTCCCCGGTTCGAGTCCCGGTCACAGCATCTCAGTGTCGGAATACAAGTCTATAAAAAAGGTGCAGCGAATCTTAGCTATTTTTAGTATGTGTTTATTTTTATTTTTAGTGTGTGTGCATAATTGAAGCATTGTTGCAGCCGTGGATTAATTTCGTTTGGACAACTGTCATTGTTGCAGCAACAGCAAGATATTGGAATGATTTAAATAGAACAAATCGCTGGAAATAATACTAAGGAAAATCGGAAACAAGCCAACAGCGAAAAACATACACTAGAAATAACGTAGTTCAGTAAGCCACCTTTATGCACTTACGTTTCGTCGGAGTGGCATGACCCGGATTCGAACCGGCTACCCAGTTCGCCCCCAGTTCGCCCCAGTTCGTCCCCAGATAACAGTGAGTTATCTTTAAGCCAGTTGAGGATGTGGCCATAGCGACTAAGGCGCTATGCAAGTGATCTGGGGGCGAACTGGGTAGCCGGTTCGAATCCGGGTCATGCCACTCCGACGAAACGTAAGTGCATAAAGGTGGCTTACTGAACTACGTTATTTCTAGTTTATGTTTTTCGCTGTTGGCTTGTTTCCGATTTTCCTTAATTGGAATGATTTATCAGAGTGAAAAAAATGAAAAGCTATGATTGGGTTTGAAGTATAAAGTAAGTAATATGACAGTTGCTATGGGAACGCTTCTGGCCAATTCTGGACAATCTTTCAGTCTCTACGATGATCGAAGGGTTCCCGGTTCAAATCCCTGGGTTGGCTCCTGCTTTTACCAGAAATTTCTTCTTCCCAAAAGTCTAGTAATGTTCAAAATTGAGCCGGTTCAGCCACACGAGCTTTAAATTGCTTTGCTGACTTAAGGTTCAAAGATATTAATTAAAAAAAAACCAAAACTGTATTGAACTGTTTGGAAACGAATTTCACTCACGAATATGAATTGGAATCGATCTGAATTGAATTACTTCTCAACGATAGCTAGAAGCTGACGCGTCGTTTGCTCGAGGCACAGGTAATTGACCCAAATCCGCCAAAATGGAATTTTGCGCACAGCAATTTCCCACCGTGTACAAACAGCGTCAGCATTTCCAGCCATAAATGTGGATATATCCATTACTTGCTGGGGTGGAACGTACTTAAATGAAATTAATCCACTTACGGTCTTGCAAAACAAACTTATTAAAGTAATGACATTCAAAACGCAACGCTTCTGCGTCACTGCCAATTTATCAGCAATTTATAATCTTCCCTATTCGACGCTGTAATTATGTCAATCGGGTTTCTTTATAAAGAAAGGACGAAACATGTCTACTAGTCAAGTTACAAATTATCACATACTCGACTCGAATTCAATTAATTCGTTATTTCGCAGCCCAAAGAATTATAAGAACGATTACACAAAACCAGCTTCTACTTCTAATTAAATTGTGGGTCATGGCGTTACCTCCCGACAGCCTAGAAACCCCACAAACGTAGGCGTAACACAATATTTAAATCTTCGCACCATTATTTGCGCTCTTGGTCACCTAAAGTAGAGAAAAATACAACACTGATGAGTAACGAGTACTTACATATCATTCTGGTAAAAAAAATTGGAAACATACAATAAAAGTCTGATAATGATGTGAGAATAAAAACACACGGAATTGTGGAGACAGCCAACTAGTGTTCAGCCATCTTGGATTGGACTCCACAGACCACTGATTTTTTATTTCTTATTTTTATTTTTACGAAACATTGTCAGGCAGGGAATTAAACACCTTTTTAATTGACTGGCAGGGAATGAAAACCATTAAAAACTTTGTCAACATCGAAAAATGGCAAAAGTTGTTTAATTCCCTGCCAGTCAATGTTTTGTAAAAATCAGTGGTCTATGAGTCAAATCCAAGATGGCTGAACGCTTGTCGGCTGTCTCCCTAATTTTGAGTGCTTTTATTTTCATTTCATCATCTTTTATTTTAAATACGCTCACATTTTTTCTTTTTAACCAGAATGATGTGTAAAGTATTCATCACTCATCAGTGTTCATATTTTTCTCTCCTTTAGGAGACCAAACCCGCAAATAATTGCCCGAAAATTAGAGCATTGTGTTATGCATGTGTGGGTATACTTGCCGGTCAGAAGATAAACGCATTTCTATCTATCCACCTTCTACCTTTCAAGGAAATTTTACAATGTTTTACGAAAAGGTATTAAAAAAATTAGTGTGGTGAGAAAGTTCAGAGCACGTGTATATGTAACTGGTTGGTTGACATGGATTCTGTTGCAAAATAAAATTATTCAAAATTCAGAGCTGAACAAAACGTAATAAATTAAAGTCAGTGACATGACGTAGTATTATTGTATATAACTCTATGATTGGAGCCAGTAACTGGGTTAGCTGCAAGGGGCACTGGAGGGGAAAAAGAAGGGCGTCTTACTGAAGACAATGCTGTTAAGAGTGGATTTCTTAGGCCTATAACGCGCGATTTTTGTCGATTTTATGGCAGTTGCTGACATTTTTAAGCAAGTGGAATCTTTATCTTCCGATTACAACCTCGCAGCATAAGGGATTGGAGAAAACAACGTTTTTTTTTAAACCTATGAAATCCGCTCTCAAAGCACTGGCTTGACTAGAAGTGCCGTTGTTTAACCCTCCATTTTTATCTAGTGCCCCTTGCTGCTACCTCTCTTGTAGCCAATATGACGTCACATGACGCTGCTCTATTGGAAGTAATTTTGCTATTAATATTTTACCCGGTTCATACCGGTGACACTCTTTTTTTCTTCTTAGTTGCTTTTTTTTGCCATTTTATTTGGAATTTCTTAAAATTATGATAATTTTTTTTAAAGGAACACAACGTCAAATAGCATTACATTATAACAGGGAGCAGACTTGGGCAGAGGAGGAGGGACAACAAATCTGTTAGGTGTCACAATGTAATGTCCTTTACGTCGTATCCCTTTTAAACAGTTTTCTTATTTTGCTTCAGTTGTATACAGCCTAGGCTCGTAGGAGTCCTTGAAAACTTGAAAATGTCCTGAAAAATAAAAATAGAGCTCCATGCCTGGAAAAGTCCTTGAAAAATTCGAAAAGTGAATCAAGTCCTGGAATAGTCTTGGAAATTCCCTTAACAGAATATCATGTTTCTGTTTTCCGTGTCAAACATTGGTGTACAACGTATATTTAAACATAAAAAATAACAAACAAACAAAATTAATTGTAACGCCAGTGTTAGTGCGTTTCACCACTGTCATTTTAATGGAACAAAATCAATTTCATCATGCCACAATGATGATAAGATTTAATATTTAACAAATTTATCTTTTAATTGTGTCATTTTTTCGTAATCACTAATTTCTGTCCCTTGAGTTTTCATTGACCAGTCCTTGACAAATCCTGGAAAAAGTCCTGGAATTTTAAGGTTACAGGCGAATACGAACCTTGTGTGCATGTACACATTCTTTTTTTTTCCATTTATTATAAGTATAACATTTAATTTGGAAGCAACACACTAAGGCCGCCCGCGCACTGAGCGACTTGGCCGCGTGGCCAGGTTGCTGCAGCCAATGAGAATGCTTACCGTTTACATGAAAAACCACGCTCTAATAATTTTCATTGGCTGCAGCAACCTGGTCGCGCGGCTAAGTCGCTCAGTGCGCGGGCGGCGTAAATGAGGGTTTTTGGCTCTTGTGGGGCGTTCCCTCCTTTTCTCATTTTCCGAGTCGCTTTATGTTCCTGAACATTACTTCATTTCAATTCACTTCACTTCAGATCCTGGTGGCGAATTTTCCATCCCTTGCTCTGTCAGCTAATCACTGGTGTCTTGTCAATTTAGCTGTAACACGCAACCGCGATCTGTGGATGCTAAAAGAGGCAGCTTATAAACGAATGACGTTTAACTGCTTGAGGCGCTTGCAGCTAAACTTATCAAACGAGGTGTTCGCTTTTTATGACTTCCAGCGTGTGTTGAAGCTTGGAAGCGGTCCGCTATTAATAGCCGAACGAGCGAAGGGAGCGAGGTGCAACCCGGTAAAGTACCGTACAATAAAAATTGACACCAGGTTTAAACATACATATTGGATATCAAAAATCTGTAATATTGTTGATGATCCCAATGGACATAATAAGAAGCATTGGTTACACGTCGAAACTTGGCTGGCGACAGAAATCATTCAATAAACTTGAGATTGAAGTTTTCAGTTTACCCTTTCACGGGTATACAGGGCGCTTCACCTCAATGGGAGCAGGTTAGTACGTCCAGGTACCCGGACACATAGGTACCGGATATGCACCAAACACACACACACACACACACACACATATATATATATATAGGAACCCCCAATTTAAGCACTGGACACATAGGCACTCGTACAAACAGAGCAGTGACATTTGCCGCCATATTGGCACCAGTATGGGTTTTGGAGGGCATAACTACAAGGTGCACTACATAAAAATGGAGGGAAAAACAACGGAAGAGCGGATTTATTAGCCTTAAAATAACATTGTTTTCTCCAACAACAAAAATCGCGCGTTTTAGGACTAAGAAATCACTCTTCACAGCATCGGCAGTAGTACGACGTTTTCTGTTTCTCTCTGAAGTGCCCCTTGCAGCTAACCCATTAAGGCTCCACCATAGAGTTATATACAATAATACTACGTCGTTTCACTGCTCTATAGATGCTATACAGCTTGTCATTTGGTGGTAATCTCCCTTTAATTAGTATTCTCAGTTCCTTAAGTTTGTTTTGTTGACTTAGTTTGAATACCACGGGTTCCTTTACCGCAAGTCGTGACCCTCGGATCACCAAAGTGCTCTTGAAAGCTTTTCCCATTAAATTGGTTTCCGCACAGTTTGGCAATTTCGGATTCAACGTCCCCGACCATTTTACGAGCCAAACTGGGCATGCAAACGCATTTTATGTGCAAAGGCCCTTGCAAATTGTACGATAGTAGAAACAGACTCGGTGCCCGTCCTGCGATATATCTAGCTTTAACCAACTAACAGGACGTGAAGGTAGCTGCTCGGCCAGGCACACTGCCTCGATGAACACACCATCCAGGCACGCCCAATCGATCGGGTGTGTTAGGCGCGGAGGCATCAACCTGACCGTCGTCTCCCAAGCGTGAAAAGAAATTCGTTCCATGGCTCTGCTGATTTTGTTCGCAGGTCGGTGTACAGCGCCGCCGTCTCACACTGTGGAAATACTGACGGGATAATGGTGTATTAATACGATGTGGTGAGGAAAGCAGCCATGCATAAGCATGAAAATGATAGCTTTAAATAGGGTGTTGCGGAATTTCGCGACGATTATGGTGTGATTTTAGCAGGCGTTACAGGTTGGGCAAATGATTGCAGGAGTCATTTAACTTTCTTCCCGTGCAAATAAGTACGGAAGCAAACATATTTCCTTGCCCATTTGGTTTTCCGTCTTGTTATTGTTGTTGTTCTTTCAGTACGTTTAAGACGTGACTGAGATCGTTGTTGAAAAATACGACCATCACCCTCTCCAGCTAAATTGTCTCTCTTCTCACCGCGGGGCAGATAACTATGTTTGGGTTAGAATCCCCTAAAAGCAAAAATAAAAGAAAAAATAAGAAAATTACTTAATAATAAGAATGATAGAAATAATAATAAAACACTTTAACCATTATGAAAAGATGGTATGGACTCCAGAAGGACAATGAGCCAACTAACATCTTTCCAGCAAAATTTAGAATTAATATTGTCGTAAGTTCAAGAACTGTAAAAGAGGAACTTTGTCAAGGGCTAATTTAAAGGCTCCCACTGAGACTGCACCAACGGCAGCATCAGGAAGCGAGTTCCAAGATACTACCACCCTCATCGCAAATAATGTCATCTACATTCAAGTCTCGATGCCTGGACTCGCAGCTTGAATAGATGATCACAAGTTGAATAGTAAGTATTGAATTCAAATGGGGTAAGTCTACCGAAAATAGACCGTGAACAATCTTGTATGTAAGTATTAAGTCTGATTTTAGCCTCCGAAGTTCAAGTGCTCTAGCCCTGCCCTCCGCAAACGATATCCGGGGAAAAGATTCCGAAATCCCAAGACGCTACGTGTGAAACTGCGTTGGACCCGATTCCGGAAGGTGAATGTCCTGCAGCAGATACGGCGACCAGGCCGGGCTTGCGTATTCCAAAAGTGGTCTCACAAAGACCTTAAAAGCCCACACATAAACACTCACATTCGCGGATGTAAAACTTCGTCTCACAATAGCCAAACGGCGAAAAGTATTTGCGACAATCTTTCTACAGTGGGTTGTCGATTTTAAATCCTGAGAAAACCATGCAAACGTATATCGCCATTTTATGATTAATGGCGTTTTCGTCACCCAGAGAGACGCAGTTTTGCATCAGGAACGGAATGGCCGGGGAATAGGGCAAGGTCGCGATCGCAACCGTGATTTGGAGACCAAAAATTTGGTTTTATGCACTTTTTTTTTACCCAAACTGTGTCAAGCAGTCTTGTGATTGTACGCATTCGTGTTATATCATTCGCAGGCTAATGGTTGAATGCAGCAGTAAGGTTTCAAATGGACTAAACACTACACCAACAGCCTGTGTGACATCTGAAACTTTTAGAGGAAGGCTTAATCGTATTCTTTTCTTAGTTTGACTTCGGTTGAGTTAAACCTTACCGTAAACTTTAAACGAGTTCGTTTTTGTTTTCTAATTACTATATGTAGTGCACCACACAGATCCAAACACTGACATAAAATACAAGTTATAAAAAGAATTTAGCGGAAAAATTTAGAAAAATATTCAGCGAAAATTAGTGTGTTACATAACATTTAGTCATATTGCGCCCTGTTCCATCATAACAGATGGTAACACATTTCCTCAGCACTTCCTCCCCCTCAAAGTGTTACATAATCTGTGACTACTCCCTTACACCGAATCAATTTCGCCGGAGATTAAGCCCTCATCACAATCCGGAGGAAGGGGAATTCCCGTTTTGCTGAATCCCGTTTAACGAATCAAAATATTCTTTAAAAATTTAACATCGGAGAGGTTAAACTTGCATTCTTAATCGGAATGAATGTATAATTATTTGCGGTTTCTGTTATAGGTTTAGCCGCATTGAGCGTGGCAGCTCGAGCGAGACACGTAATTTGGAAATAATAAAAATTCGGCAAAACAGGATTCAGCGAAACAGGAATTCCCGTTTGAAAAGGGATTCGGCGAAACGGCTGTACACCCCCTATCCAGCCCTTGCTTTCGTGTGTCTTATTGTTCCACCACACGAATTTTAAACGATCTCCCCATACGCCTAACGGCGACCTGGAATGGCCGACGTGGTTACGGTACATATGGCTCCAGTAAGTACCTCTTCCTCTTTAAACGGGAATAACCAAGGTCACTAAGACGGCCTTTACCAGACAACGACTTCAAGTTAACAAGCATTCGCGACCCCCTATAATTAATTTACAAGCAATCAATGTTAATACGTTGCGATGTTACTCTTTTATGGCAAGCACGATGGTGTCTAAATCTAAGATTTACCGCCCATCTCTGTGGTGATACGACGCCAAACATCCTGACCATCTCTTACATAAAACCACTTGTTGCTGGAGCCTTCATAAACTGGACAACAAAGAATACTTAACAAGTGATTAGAATTCAGTATAAAAGGAGGGTTGGTAAGTTTCTCCGGTTCGATTGCCAGCCGATGCACCAAAATAAGGTGGCGTTATTCATTTGTAAAACGGGATGATGGAAGAATGGTTGGAGTGTCTTGGCAACAGTTGTAAGCAAGCCGGTAATGTTCGTCAGACGTTTTATTCATGACATCGATATACTGATATAAAAAAAAAAAGCGGCTGCAGCGACTACCTAATCGCGACCGGTCTTCTGTACATTTTCGCCATTTTCGAATATGTTGAGGCGCACACTTCTATCACGCACTGCAACAGTGGTCTCTACTATAAAATCAAATATACCATTGCCGGTTAAAAATGTATTAGCTTTCGGCCCTATTTTAGATTTTAGGTGTACAATTGTGAGCTTTTAGGCCTAATTTTTACCTGCCGTTATAATTTCGTAAATAGTAGCTAACGGAGAATTGGGTTCGAGAGTAGACCTATTCATTTATGCAACACGGTGTGCTTACCGGCACACAGTTAGACTAGCGCAGCAAGTAAAGTTACGGGAAAGACGTCATAATATAGTGTTGTTGATGAAGCCAGCAGCGACTCGTAGCAACTTGACGTTGCCGTGGCAACGAGATTTATGACCTAATTTTCAATTTTTTGCCCTAAATTTTTTTACCTGTAGTTTTAATTTCGTTAGCAGCAGCTATAAGCGATAATAATTTGGTTCGAGAGTACGGCATACCGGGGTTCGAGAATATTACGTAATCTTGTAACATGGTTACTGAGGAAAGAGAAAAAATTGAAGAAATCGTGTAGGTGAGAGAGAAAATCAAGAAGCCCTAAAGACAGATCATATAATAATACAAAAAAGATCACCAAGAACTTCTGAAATTTTATAAAGTTTACAAGGTTGTAGATTTAGTGTTCTGAAATTTGAGGAAATTGGACGAAAATTTGAGGAAAAAAAGGGCAGGTTACAAGTGCTGTTGCAAGATTCTCGGAGTCTGCGGTATACAGCCATGCAACGAGTCTATTTTGGCGTCGAGTCTATTTTAAATGCAGTTAATGTGTGTCGTTAATAATGAAATCTTTCTGTTTTTACGTTTGCGTGTTACCCTTTGGGTTTAAATGCAACGATTAAATGTTATTATTTCATTTAGTTATGTCTAGAAAGCCTATCAGCTATAAGGAAGCAACGAGGCTTTAATTTGCCGTGTTTTTTTTTAAACTAATTTTTGGTCACAGAATCTGATGGTGAAAACCGTATCGATTCTAACAGGTACTTTCCACAGTTGAAAAAAAAAAAAACGACGGCAGAACGGACAGCCGGACAAAGTCGTTGGAACAGTTTTCTCAGCCGGTTTGGCTGTACAGAAGACTAGCCAGTCGCCTGCAATACGTCGATGACTATTGGCGAGACCCTCTCAAGGGAAACTCCAGAATCCAAGACCAACCTAAGTAACTGACGGGAAGCTGTCATTCTGTCGCAAATGGCCTTGTCTCATGACGTCAGAGAGATGTTGTTGCGAATACGGGGATCAGTCCCCACAATACGTTTTTTTTGTCCCTATTTTCTCCCATTACTTCCGGAATAAATAAATAAATAAATATAACATGTGACTTATTTGATTTCCACCTTGCTATAGGTGTCCCATTTATCTTCCATGTTTTTTTTTTTTTTATTATACACTCAGTACAACTGTTTAGTCCCTTTAACAAAAACAATTAACCCTATTAAAGATTAGAATTTCGGATAAAAGCACTCTCAGTTTCGCTTTCAGTAACGCTCCTACTGGTGCGGGTTCGATATCTCCTTAAGAGTTAACAGTTTCGGATTTGCAGCAATGGCGGATTTACACCTTTTTTTGACGATTCGATTTTTGCGATGGCAACACAAACATTTGGAATGCGGTAAGGCCTTCATTCAACAAAAGCTGAACCAGCAAGAGCCGCCAGCGAACCCCAACGACATGAAAGCCAACATCTACGTAGTAGTGGTACCAGCAACACTACCAAAGACACCCTACTCTCGTCGCTTTTCATTTTGTTTTTTGTTTCTGGGAATGTAACAACCAAAGGGGATGCCCTTCGTTACAAACACGCTCTTCATTCATTACACGCTGTTCGCTACAAAAAAGAACTTAAAACATGCGCACTCTGATAAATCCTAAATTCTAAACTTTAAGATGATAATTTTTTTTTTCAAATCGGGATTATAGTGTTATAAAGACTTTGAAGATAAATGTACACCCTCTGCCTGGTGTGTTGGATTATCCGGCCAGTTCTGCAGGGATTGATATAGCTTTTCATCATTTTCTTACATTTATCAATAAGGAGCAGGTTATGGTCTCGATACAGAATCGAAACTGTTAATACAAAAACTAACTGTTGTTTTGTTGCAGAAAGATGTGTAGCGGTGTAAGGGCGCGTTTACGCAACAAGTCATTCTCGCTCGCCGAATGCTGAATGCTAGTCAATCGTTATTTATTTACGATTAGTTTCCCGTTGCTACTAAATGAATGCGGTAATAGATAACAAATTGTATGTATTATAAATAACAACACGGATAAAGAACAAAGTGCTACAGTAATTTTAAACATTGCTACAAGATTGTCGTCATTTCACGCTATTTCCAAAATTTGCCGTTCTCCTTCAAAGTATAGCTTCTAGCAATAATCAAACGTCGGAAGAATAAATAGCTTCTCGCAGCGAGAATTCAAAATCCAACATGGCGTCCATTTCGTGGCTTTCGAATCGAAGACAAACCATCGAATGGCAGCATCAAAAAACAGTCCGTCGTCTTGTACTGCAGTAAATATTGTTTTCTTGTTGTTATAAATCGACGCTCAAATGTTGCAAACATCGCATGCCGTGTCACGAGGAGAAAATTTGTGTCTGCGTCGTTGCCATGGTTGCTAATACGCATAGACAACTCGAAAGCCGCATACTCCGGTAAAGGCGAGAAGCAGCCATCAGATTTAGTATTGATCAAGTAAAAGCTAGTGAGCGAGAAAACTGCCGTTGCGTAAACGAGCCCTAACAGTGGCAATTATTCATGATGTGACTTTTGGCTTTACTGTGTAGGTATAAAGTATTATTCAAATTCTGCAAACAAATTTTAAAATTTCTAATTATTATATGCCTACAAATTTTAATATTTTTGCATAGTCACAACAGTCTGTTCATTTTCAAGTACCGTTTCTTTCAGTGTTTTGGAGTTTCTTCCATATCTTTCATGTCTTCCAGTTTCTTCTGCCTATTCCATTTTCTTTTACTGGAAGAAAAGAATACCAACCTGCTTTGTTTCTTCCCCTCTTGTCGCCCCAGGCGGCGATCAGTGACTGAGTGAGTCAGTGATTGAGAGAACCCTCATTTTCTGCAAGCAACAGTAAAAAATGAAGTACGTGCCCACACCTCACAAGAGCTAATGACTGCGTGTGGAGAGTATGACACCATAAAAAAAGTAAAAAAAATTGTAAAATAGGTAGTAATCAATGCTAACTCTAAAACGCATAAAAAACACAGATAATAAACTAAAACACAAAAGGAATTATCGGCTATAATACCACGAGTGCTTCTATGAAATCGATAATTTGTGTGTTTTACCACGAAACTCCTTTCCAGATTTAATTTGTTAGAAAGGAGTTGAGTGCTAAAACGAATAAATTATAAATTTCATAGAAGCATGACTGGAATTCGGTTAGAGAATTTTTGTTTTTCTTTCTGCAAAACGATTCACCGAAATGATTTCGTTTTAGGGTTTCACTTTCGATTTGCAGGAAAATTATCAGTGTAATTCAGTTTCGCTTTCGATTTGCCGGGGTCTTTTCAGTGTAAGTCGACCATGGTCCTCGTTTTGCGGAAAGATAACAAAAAAGCTCAAAATAATGCAGATAGGAAATAATAGGAAATACGCATATACAGAAGAAAATGTTATCTTATAATTTTGAACAATTTTTCTGTAGTCAATATTAAGTCCTGCAGTTTACGCTTAAACAAGGATTTTGGGTAACGATAAATGTTAACAATCAGTAGCGGATCCAGTGGTGGGTTGGGGGTGGAGCTGAACTAGTAACCCCAATTACCATGCCATGGGGGACGCTGGAGCGTCCCAAATTGTAGCACCCGAACACTCCAATTTAGGACGCTCTGGCGCCCCGTATGGCTCCAATGACGAAACCCTTACGCTCTATGTCTGCAGCACCAGAATTCCAACGTGGTCACCCACCCCAGTATCAATCGAGCCCATTGCTGCTGAACTTCGGTGATCTGACTTAAGTAATCTATCCCGATCTCTTGAACAATGACGCCGCCATGAAGAATACAGTGCACGAACCTCGAAATATTGCCCTCTTCGTCTGTTATATTCGTGTTGTGTGCTGAGCCATCAGTCAAAACCTTTACAATAAAATTTTACTCAGCCCAGCGTAAAACGTTTTACGATGTTTTGGATAGGTTTAGGAAAGTTTACGACTGGAGGGTGAATCGTCTACACAAACACGCTAGGGAGTCGGGGGGGGGGGGGGGTCTGCTAGTTCATCCAGTGACGTTAACAGTGGCGTTCAAAAGCTCTTGGTGAAATTCCCTGATTTTTTCAGGTTTTCCAGACTAATACTGATACTTTTCCCTGATTTTTTTGGTCGAATGAAGGTGCAGTACAGAATTTAAAAAAAAAATGTTTTTCACATTTCACTCAAATTGCAATAACTCTATCGCATTGCTTTGCTAAATCAAAAATTGCACTATGCCCTAACTGGTATTGCTAAAGTGAAGGAAAAGGCCATAATCAGAACAATACTAGAAACGCACTTATTGTGTGCGCAGCGTATATTGAGTCACACAGGTATTTTATGAGCGGCTACGTCTTCCTGGAGGGAGGGGCTTTAATCGACGGCCGCATTGGTTTTTGTAACCATCTAGGATATCAGCAAGGCACTCTGCTACCAAAAATATACAATCGAGTATCTGTGTTCGTTTTGGGGCGAACTCAAGATAGGCCGCAGACACTATAGGCCCATATTACTTGGGCCTAAAGGGTTTTCACTTTATCAGAAATGAAACAAACGGGACATGAAGTTTGAATTGAAAAGAAGCGAAAGTTTTAGAAGTAAAAAATCAAATCCGGGTTAGCTATTCTTTATAGGTGAAAGATACTTTCCGGAGTCTGTTCAAATTCCCTGACTTTCAGTATATATTTATCAAATTCCCCGATTTTTCCCTGAATTTTCCAGACTTGGTAAATTCCCTGAATTTTCACGGTTTTCCTGGTAGAATGACACTCTGGTTTAGAGGGAACCAGTGGATTTACTCATGATTCTCTGATCACTTTTCGACCATACGAAAAGATTTTTCTCATACTTAGCCAAGGGGACTTTCTTAAACTCATCGAACAACTCGGCGCCGATGAAACCCCTCATCAAAGTCGTTCATAAACGCTCGGTGAACTTTCCGATACCTCACCGTGACGTCACCACTGATGCCCCGTATTCATGGAATGCAGGAGCCGGTTTTTGCGCTGAATTCACCGGCCAAAAATGG
>JAHWFP010234353.1:0-35507 GCA_023313725.1 Lithobius niger | reverse complement strand
CAATAATGTTTATTCTAGTCAAATGGTCACTGGAATAGAACATTACACCCACATTACGTCACGCTTTTTGGCCATTCTTAAAACACCCACCCACCTTTTGTCACAAATGCACAAAATTGACACAGCCCCCTAAAATTCCCCCCCCCCCCCCCATGTGATATTTCAAAAATAGAATTGCCTCTAAACTATTGTTTCCTAATTAATATGCCAAAAACTTAAGGTAACGTGAACACCAAAATTACATTTTGAAAACAACCCCCCTCTCCGTGTCACATTTTGAGCAGTTCTACTGTGGCGGTATTGTGCAATTTTTTGATGTCGTCGTTTAAATACCACTGTATAAATTCCATGCCGGTTTTTCCCGCTATACTGTTAAAATTTAGTTGAACTAATCTTGCTGATCAACAAATCAGTTTTTTACCGAGTTTCAGTTTTTATGTAAAACTGTTAAAAAGACTGCCAATTATCTCAATGCGCAAGACGAGTAAAAACCGCATTTAAGGTTTTGAATTAATTGTATTTTTCTAGTATTTGTTTGCATTCAGTGTACAGCAAAGCCAAGTTAAGAAGGTCCAGCCATCATTCGCCCTTCATGGCGAGCAACGAAGTCTAACAAATCTTCTCCCACACGTGGAAATTTAGTAGCTACGGTGTTCAAAATATGGTTCAGGGTTTGGGCAACAGCACGACTTTTCTTCAGTTCCTCTTCTAAATTTTCTTCGTTTTTACATACAGGCTTGTACTTTTTATCTTTGACAGCTTGAAGGTATTTAGCTCGGTCCTGCAATCCAACTAGATGTTGGAAATTCTGGAAACAAAAGAAATCAATTAGCTTTCTACTGAAGTTGAACACTATTACGCATGGTACAACAGAATGGAAAAACCTGTGTCTGCCATATCCTTGTAATGTCTACAATCGAAATGAATCATGGATGAGCGTATAGAATCATTACGTGGGGAAGAGGGGAGCATTTTTACACGAGAGTTTGATTGACCTTAACATGGCCATGAAGGTCATCATACTTTTTACTCTAATGTCATAGACCATAAATGTAAATTCAAATACAGTGTATGTCAACCTGGAAAAGTCAGGGGAATTTGATAAAAGTTCTGGAAAATCTGTAGATCACAAATTAAAACAAGGAAACTTGGTACCAACCAAAAGTTACCGTTAGGTTAGATGCTAAAGCTGGGTTGTAGTAGTACCAAAAGTATGAGATTGCCGACCCTTCGGGCTGGGCCGGCTGAATTTTGTTTCTATTGTCTAAGGAAATATACATTACCGGTGAAGTTTTGAATTCCTTTCCAGAATGCTGTCTTCCCTAGAGGTTTTTTAGTTGTTCAGATCCGTCCCGCTACGTAACCCTATTGTACACGCGCGAACACACTCTGCTCTCTAAGAGCGCCAAAGCGCGGCCGGTTGCCATCTTTTTTACCTGTCAATATATCATGGTGGTGACTGAAGTTGGGAGATAGGATGGGGACAGGTAATGCCTATTTCCTTTAGGCAATAGAAACAAAATTTAGCCGGCCCAATCCAAGGAACGGGCAATTTATGTTTCTATATGCCGTCTGAAATGTAAATTTCCTGTGAATTTTTGCATGAAAGGAAGATCTTGGGAGTAGATGAGCAGCAGTTAAATTGGGGTAAAAGCAGCAGAAAGCTGGATCAATTGACAAGGCTTGAACTTCGCTGCAACGCAAGCTTGCGGCCAGAGTTACAGAAACACTGTCTTGTGGGTGAGAACGTTTGTGCTGCTGTTGAGGAATGGTTCATAGGGCGCTTTCATCAGAGAGTCCAGGACGACTGAAAGGTTCCAGTCAGGAAAAAGCTGTTGGACAGTTGGGAGTTAAATTTCGAAGGATTTGATGAGCGAGATGCGAAAATCATTGAGGATGTGAGATTAGCTTGCTGCTTTGAAGACAGTTCAGGGCGGAGTGGTAAACTAGGATTGTAGATCCTTTTAGGTCTTCCTTGAAGAGATAAGTGAAGAAGACTAGGAGTTCAGGTAGAGGGGAGGTCGATTGGATCGACTTTTCCTCCCGTTACACCAACGAAACTATCTTTTCTATTGGCTGTTGTAAATTTTGTTAGTTGATTGTCGGATGAGTTTGGTGATAGTAGCCACCCATGCAGGTTCAGTGTTGAGATTCGTTGGAGAAGGGTTCCCTTTCTTTGCGACTGTTGATCCGGAACATTTAGTAGGCTTCTGGATTGTCTATTAGAAGATTTAGAAGTTGAGGGAACCATGCTGCTGACGGCCAGTTCGGAGCTATTAACAGGAAGATTCCTTGTGATGACTCGATCTTCTGGGGGACCTGATGTAGAAGCTTGAATGGTGGGAAGGGATACCTGTATAGATTCTGCCAAGGGAAGATTAGTGCATCCACTACCTATGCTTGGTTGTTTGGAATTGGGCTGACAAAGTGGGGCAGTCTGGCATTGTGCCTCGTGGAGAATAGGTCTAACATCGGAATAAAGCCTTTGTTAGCCAGTTGAAAGAGTGAAAGGCGGCAATGCTTTTTTGAAAAGTTGGTCAATGAGGAAGTGAAGGTGTAGCGGCGCTTACAGTGTCTTGAGGTGCCTACTGTCTATAGCACCGACATCTGGCGAAGTTGCAGTAGTTCAGAAGAAATCATAAGTGGCGGTATTTTGCAGATAGTAAAAAACGAAAATTTTAACCCTGTTTAAAATTAGTTTTTACCATCCTAAAATACTTACCTTCAGTATGTGCTTAAATCACCTGATTTGCTATTTAAAATGCCCGACACAGATTTAAAACATCCTTTTAAATCTCAGTTGATTAGTTTAGCTAATCCTCCGCTAGGATCGCGCACGGCGTCTCCTTTATAACACTGTTACAGTGTTTGGTAGATCACTTCACTTCGACCGATGCAACACATTGCTAACAGCGGGTTCTGCGAAGCGAGGAGGATGGGTGGGTTCTACTGAAGGTAAGTATTTTAGGATAGTAAAAACTAATTTTAAACAGGGTTAAAATTTTTGTTTCTTACTATCTGCAAAATACTAACCTTCAGTATGTGCTGACTTTGTCCTATTGGTGGGAGGGTCAGCACGAACCTGCTGAAGTCCGAGATTTCACCTTTCAACACACATATCAGACGACACTGTCACAGACCATTAATTTAAAATTCAAGAAAATTACCCACCTCAACAACTTGTTGGTGTTTTCTTCTTTATGGTCTCTCCCCTGTTTCACTATAAATTTGTTACACTTCACTTCACCGTGCCAGCTTATCTGTCCACTGTGATGTGTCACTTATCTGTGCAAATGAGGCCATCCTAGATTGTACCACTTGCACGTTGTGAAACTTCATAGTGTCGCTTTCTCCAGTGTATGCGTTCTCCATTGTTTACAAGACACTTTTTCACTCATTCAGGCTCATTATTGTGCAACTTTCTCTTCGTGAAAGTAATTTATAAAAGACAGAATCAAATCAATGTCCGATTCGACTGCCTGCTGCCGCATGTTCTTTCATCATCCTTTCACCTCTCGACGCACTCACATCACGCAGATAATGGGAAATGAACGTATTGCGGTTGTTCCATGAACATGCAGCCAAAACTTCATCCAGTGGTGTTCCGGATCCATACGCCCAGGAAGCAGCCACAGCTCTCAATTCATGCGCTCGCACCTCCGTTGGCAGGTCCAGATGATTTGGGCCCAAGTCATAAGCTCTTTTAATGACTTCGCATATCCACTTTCCTAGCTTAAAAGGGATCATGGGTATCGGCTGAAGGACCCCTGCTTTGTCAACTTGCAGAAAAAGTGCAGTTGGAGGTACTCTTCGTTCCGGTGTTGGTTGTTTTGACTCAGGATTTTGGTTCTAACCAAATAGTTGCGGAGAGCCCTTATTGGGCATTGCGTCCTTACATTCCCCTCTGGATCTACAACTGGAGTAAGAGCCTTGATCACGACAGGTCTAGGGGCCACATCGGGCTTCAAGTTCTTTGCCCGAAACTGAGTAGGGACCCCTAGAGAAACGAATGTGTTCGTCTTCTCGTGAGAAGGCAGCCAATTCGCTCTGCCTCGCAGCAGATGCAAGTGCCACGAGAAATACTGTCTTTTGGGAAAGATGTAGAAGCGAGGCTGAATGGATTGGTTCGTAAGGTGGATTTTCCAGACTTGAAAGAACTAAGGGCAATTTCCATTTAGGGAACAGCTGTCTGGTCCTAGGTCTCTCATTTTCGAAAGCCAACATGAGTCTTGAAATCACTTTACTTCCTACAAGTTTCTTATTCCCCTGGCATGAAAGAACAGAGTTAATGCATGACCTGTATCCCTTTATTGCAGATGGAGCAAGGCCTTCTTGGAAAAGCTTTTCAAAAAAGGAGGCCAATGAGGATTCAGACGGCTTAATCGGGTTCAGGTTCTTAGATTTTTGATAATTGATTGTTGAAAACAGATTGTTACGCACAATGTCAGAATCAAAATACTGTACCAGTATTCTTGCGAATTTTCAACAGACCGACGACGTCTGTCTTTATCAGGCCTAACCTACACAACTCAAACTCAAACTCAACTCATCGCTGAGTTGGTGATGCAGCATTTAGATGCGTTTGTCCGGGTTTCATCTGGCTGTATTAAAGAAGACGGAGTTGGCGTTTACTGTTGAGACTGAAGTTCATGGCTCTATCCCATCACGTATCAACCTTTTAGAAAAGAGATGGCAACTGAACGAGGAATTTTTTATACGTCAGGACATCCAGCAGAGCAATTAAAAGCCATAGCGCAGAACGAGTTTCATCGGACTGTGAGGCACTCTTCCACCAGCCAGCTTGCTCAGCCACATTTGTACAATGCTAAGGGGCGCTTTATAAAACTTGGATATCCTCCGGGACTCCTAACCATGATGATGAAAAAAGCGCTTTTAACGAAGGGACAAAAACGACCTACTGTGCAGGATGATGTGACAAAGACCAAAAAAGTCGGAATTACGTATCTAAAAGGAACGAGCGAGAGACTGAAGGGAATTTTAGAAAGAAGAGGCTTCAAAACCTTTCTCAGGAATGACGACAACCTGAAAGATGCTCTCCTTAAGAAGAGAAAGAAGGTGGAGAATGGGAGTGACCAAAATGAAGTGTTAGCTAGGGTTAAAAATACGAGAGAAGGTGTATATTGTGTGCCATGTGATGGGTGCGATGCTGTTTATATAGGTGAGACTAGGAAGGGCGTCCGAACGAGGGTAGGACAGCATATGGATGACACGAGGAATGAAGTGTATAGCAACAGTATCGCTACCCATCACATGATGACAAAGCATGATATTGGCTGGGGAAGAACTACTACACTTCTAAAATCAAATGTCCCACATGATCGGCACTTGAGGGGGACTGGAATCCCTGGTGATCCAGCAACATGTTAAAAATGACGCCGTTTTGATGAACACTCAAGGCCCATCCAATCCAGGAATTCGTTTCCTCCTTAGAGATGAGTTTTCCAGGCGACTCACAAAGCAGTGGATGAACCAGCACGATAAATATAGGAGGCCACGCCATGCACGTGCGCAGATTTCAAACGATGAATTCCATGGTGACGATGTAGTTGACAAAAGTTTGAGTTGTGTAGGTTAGGCCTGATGAAGACAGACGTCGTCGGTCTGTTGAAAATTCGCAAGAATACTGGTACAGTATTTTGATTCTGAAATTGTGCGTAACAATCTGTTTGCAACAATCAATTATCAAGAATGACGAACTTTCAGAGTAGAAGCCGTTATGGAATTTTCAATGTTCTTAGATTTGCACCAAAAATGCCATTTTTCCACTTCGTCTCATAATTTTTTATGGACGAGCTGCTGAGGCAGTGAACGATCCTGTTGGTTACCGGAGACTCAAAACCCTCTTTCTTGAGAAGAGCAGTCACAACCTCCACCCGTGAAGATGAAGGACTTCCGGCTTTGGATGTATGGTAGTCTTGTTGAGCTGGGTCAGGAAGAATCGCGAGACCGGAAGTGGGATCGGTTCCTCCTTCTTTAACTCCATGATGTCGATAAACCAAGGAGCAGCGGCCATAGAGGTGCTATCAGGATAAAGATCCCTTTCGATTCCCTGATTTTGTTGAGAGTTGATTTAAGAAGGGAGAAAGGGGGAAATGCACATGCAAAGATCCCCTCCCAAGACATCGACAGAGCGTCCGTTGCCCAAGCCTTCTCGTCCGAAAATGGGGATACAAAGCTCGGCAATTGGTGATTGAAGCGGGTGGCAAACAAATCCACCATGGGAGTCCCCCAACGCTGGAAGAGAGCCAGACAAATTGCTGGATCCAGGTTCCATTCCGTCGTTGGAATTAAATCCTGACGCGAGAGCTCGTCGGCTAACACATTCAGCTTTCCGGTGATGTGATGAGGCTGAAGCTGGATGTTGTTGTCATCGCACAATTGAAAAAGCCTCGAAGTTTCTTCCATCATTGAAGCTGAATGCGTCCCACCTTCCCTGTTCACATAGGAGACTGCAGCAGTGTTGTCGGTCATCACGGTGACAACTTTCCCTTGAAGGTGATGTTTCTAGGTTAGAATAGCCACACGAATTGCTCCGAGTTCCAAGACATTTGTGTGGCTGGAGAGATCTTCTGTCCACTGGCCTGAAGATTGGAGACCTTCGAAGTGAGCTCCCCATCCTGTCCCCAACGCATCCGTGAAGAGAAGCCCCTCGGACGGAGGCTGTTGAACCGGGACCCCTTCCATTAAGTTCTCCTTTGTCTTCCACCAGTTCACTACTTGCCTCGGAAGGTTCGAAAGAGAGATGACATCGTCCCAACTCGTCTGAGGATACCATTCCAGATTGCGAAACCAGTGAACCGGTTTCACTTTCCATTGACCTTGAGGTACTACTTTGGCACACGAATCGATGAGACATATGCTGGATGCCAATTCCTGGGCGGAGATTTCCTCTTTCCCCAGCAGATCTTCCATGTTTGACTGAAGCTTTTCGACTCTTTACAGAGATGGATGAACCGTGAAGCTAGAAAAATGAAAATGAGCCCCCAGGAACACGAAATCCTTTGCGTGTGTGAGTCTCGAATTCCCTATATTGACCCCTAGACCCAAGGTTTGGAACAGACGAAGGCATTCTTCTTTCTGACGGAGGAGTCGAGTTCTTGAAAGATTCCGAACCAGCCACTCGTCTATATAAGCGTGCGCCGTGATGTTGTTGAGATGAAGATGAGCAAGCGCTGGCCGAAGAACTGCTGTAAAAACTTGAGGAGCTGTCGCCAGGCCGAAAGGAAGCACCTTGAAATGGTACGTTTTCCTTTTTACGTAGAAACGAAACAGATGACGAACCGATGGATGCAACGGAACGTGGAGGTAGGCATCCTCCTGGGCTATTGAAATGGTGTATTCGTCGCGCTGAAGTGCCTCCCGAATTGACTGTATTGTTTCCATCTTGAAATGTTCGGTCGTCAGGTGCTGGTTGAGTTTTCGAAGATTGAAAATCAACCTTGTCCCTCCACCTTTCTTGCCTATAACACTTACGGGACTCCAGAACTCTTTTGTGTTTGGAGGCGACAACTCGATTGCCCCTTTCTCGAGCAACTTCTTAATTTCTTTTCCCAGACCTACGCCTTCTTTTTTGTCCGCAATCCAGAGGGGAGGCCTGAATGTGGTGGCTGGACGAGAGTGGAATGAAGGAAGATAGCAGTGTTCGATCACTGAAAGCGTGAAAGTGTCGGTCGTGATTTCTCGCCACTGCTTGATGTGACGTTGTAGCCGATCCCTCACCTGCCGGTGAAGAGGGGAGGGCTGAGGCAGGCCCACGTCAATAGCGAGGCCATCGTCCTCTTCCTCTGAAAGATCCACTTCCTCTGAAGGATCCACTTCCTCTGAAGGATCCACGCCCCCTGCCGAATCCTCTGCCCCTTCCCCTGCTCTGGAGAGGGGCATTATCCGGAAAGGGCGACCGTGACCTATGGCGGTGGGGAGTCGCTGGGTTCTTAGGCTGCTTGTCAACTCTTCCATCGTTTTGTTGTTCCTGAGGCAGGTTCTTGGGATAACCATAACTTGCGTTCTTTATCTTTTTGCTGAAGAAGGGAGGTTTTGTGGTTGAGACAGGTTTCCCCTTATCGCGCAACTCCGGGGCGAGTTCAAGGAGTTTGCCTCTGAATAGGTCAGTCGAGCCGTGGATCAGCATTAAGCGTAATTGTCCTAGGACTTCCTTTGGAGTGTTGACAGCAAACTGAAGCACAGCGTCCCTCCGTCTGAAGACCACGTTAAGAAGCAATCGCGAACTCCAGGCGAAACAATCTTTGTGGAATGAAGAAGCTCTCATCAAATTCCGATAGTCTTCGATCAAGGGATGGTCCGCAAGCTCTGGTTTTTCGGCGATCAAGTGCTTTATGGAGTTGGCCGTCCCAGAATAAGCCAATTCAGCATGGGAGTTAGCACGCATTGCAGCACAAAGAATAGCCTCGTCCTCCTCATAGAATGACATGGGTACCGAAATAGAAGAGGGGGTCTTCAAAGTCGAATCAGCCTCCATTGTTTGGTACGCGGGAATGTACTCAGCAGCTTCGAAGGTTTCAAACCGACGCTTGTTAGGAGCACCCCTTCCAGTAGACCGGAAAAAATGCTTTTTGAGTTTAGGGTCATGAGGGAAAAAAGGCTTTGAAACTGAAATAGACTTTTCATGCTTGCGAGTCAAACTTTCTTGGTTCAAGAGCTGACGAAATGCAACGGCAGATTGAGGCATATGAAGAGGAGCTACATGCTCTCCCCCAGAGTTTGCAAGTGTGTCTAATGGGGGATCGTCCGGATTTACTTCAGGGGGAACAAAATCTTTGCAGTACTCCTTCGAATCAGAAAGGCTACGAATCAGTGCAGCATGAAAAACGTCCTAGTGAACAAAATCCGGCCCTTCTTCAAAAATGTCGGTTTTTGAGCTTGCAGCCGGCGCCTTCCCCATAATTTTTTCATCCGAAAAATCATCAGTACCCGTGGTTGAGTCATATTCGTCCGGATATTAAGAGTCTGCACGCCCAAAACGGCGGGAATCAACAAAATCCACTTTCCGGCTTTTCAAAATTTCACGTCGCGAATGAGACTGATCATGGGGGCGTTTACAGTCGGGATGTTGGGATTCAATAAAATCATCATGCCGAGATTTGTGATGCAGCTCCGGGATGTAGTACCGTTGTCAAATGGGCGAAGCCAAATGGCGTTTAGAAGAAGCGCTAGATATATGCAAAGTTTTGTGGCCAACATGTGGTTTTATTGATGCATGGTGCATAACTGAAGATCCATTGATATTCACCGAAGCACCACACAGGCATTTTGATGAACAGTTTAATGTAATTCCAGAATCGTCCTTCAATACCTTGGTGGGAGATTTACTAGCATGGCGTTTGGACGTATTGTTGGCGTTCGGGCGTATCACAGGCAGTTAGGCGTTTATGCTTATTGGCGTTTAGTGAGCCAACAACTTCGTGTCCTAAGAGATCCCTAGAACGGCGTTTGGGAGAATTATATTTATGATCACGATGCGTGCAATCGCCCTTCAAGATTCCCTTTGTTCCTTTCACGGATGGAATCTGACACTTTGGTGACTTCGGCAATTTTTTCCCCGTTTTTAAACGTTCGATCTCCGATTCGAGCGACGCAATCGTATTTTGCAACGCCGAAATTGGGTCTCTCTTTTCTTGGGTGTCACCATTACCCGTGGTAATTCCCGACTCCTTCTGCGTCTTTTCTAGACAAGGAGATGAACGGGTTGGGCAAGATCTAGATCACACGAAGGCTTGTGTGTTTTAGACCTTTCAGGAGCTTTTTTATTTTCAACCACGGCTCTGCCCGGTTTACAAAACTTCGGCCCGAACTTGTCCGATTGAATTGAAACCATTGCCACATCAGACCCTTTGCCATGCTTTTTAATTTTATCCGCCACATCATTATTTACCTTACTTTCTTTCTTCGTCGACTTCTTAATTTTAGAAACATCGTCCGTCTTCTTGGCGCACGGAGCTTGACATTCGGCTGTATGAGATCCGCCATTTTGTGTATCGTCGGCAACGACCTTGACCTTGAGAACGCTAAGCTGAAAACGCGGGGTTTGCTCAACAGAAGGCACCGCTGACGGAGGCAAAGGAGCCACTCCTTTCAACTCCAATAAATTTATAATGCAGTTTTCAAATGCATCAAAGCGTTTATCCACATTAGAATTAACTTCCGACAGTTACCGTCGACCGCATAATGTCCATTTGAACGTTCATATCAGCTTTAGTTGCTTTTCTCACCTCAGAAATAACCATTTGAAAATTACTCTCTCGTAGCGGCGTGTCATCGCCGAATGGGAACGAGCCTGACAGAGAAATCACTACCTCGGTTTCCATGGCAACGGCTGGGGCAACCAGCTGAGTAGGGGGATTTCCCGAATGACTAGCGATCGCCTCGTTTGGCGTATTTTATTCGAACAATAGCAAACTGAGCAGCCGTGTGTGATCTACGAAATACTGTAACAGTGTTATAAAGGAGACGCCGTGCGCGATCCTAGCGGAGGATTAGCTAAACTAATCAACTGAGATTTAAAAGGATGAGTTTTAAATCTGTGTCGGGCACTTTAAATAGCAAATCAGGTGATTTAAGCACATACTGAAGGTTAGTAATTTGCAGATAGTAAGAAACAGCACAGCGTGTCTACTGCACGGTTAGGAGAAGAGGGTCAACGTCCTAACTAAACTTTAATGACCTATCTAATCACGGTTTACTGCCACCACGATGGGTAGTTAATTTAATTGCATACTTCGGAATTAGAATAATAATTGTTTTGTAATTATTTAACCCTTGCAAATTAAATTGGACTCGGAAGTAAAACTGTCGTTTAAAACAACTTTCTTTTATGATTTAATAAAACATGACAAGTTATCTTTACAACACTGAGTAACTAGTTGGTTACATGAAAAAACTTTACCTTTTAAAAAAAGCGAACTTGATTTACAAAAAAAGGCAAAAGAACTGAATTAAGTTCACAATACAATTTTGACTAGAAAAAGCCGCGTTTGGGCTATCACAACCCTCAGAATTACATGATAATCCATACATTTAGTAAAACAGTCGTTTGAACGAAGTTAGCAACTGTTGCACTAAAATCACTTCAATCTATCACACTGAATCAAGATTAGTATTATAAGGAAACAACCTTTCGAAAGCTCTGCTTCGACGATAATACACGCGATATCTTGGTGATCTTTTGATTATTTAGTAAACACTGAGTTTACATAAATAAAAAACAAAAAGCCGGTTTTTAGGAAGGGGACCTTAAACCCTTAAGTTATGGGAGTCCTAGACCAAAATTGCCGATGGCATTTTGACTACCCATAAGTTTCTCAAAGACAGAAGTTAAGTTTAAATTTAAGACTAATAATTAAGAAATAAAGTTCCAAAATAAAAATTCTAAAATAAACTAGTTACCCTTGAACTACTTACCTTGCCTGGCATGGCAACACTCGGCCTGGACATCTCTGCTCCGACTGCCGTAGTAACCACTAGCCTTTGAGTCTTGTGCTATGCTAACGATTTCCCACTGGAGCTGAGTTTTATACCTGCTGCCTGGCAGCCAGGTAAAGGGAAACCGCGTACCTGTAGGAGAGCGACCCCCCCCCCCCCTGGGAGGGGGGGTAGAGGTGCCTCTGGAGGAGGAGAGACTGACTCAGATTGGCCAGGCTGTCAATACCGGAAGTGGGCATGAAAGCGCGGACGGGCAGGGCAGCTTCGAGCTCTGAGTGGAGGGGAAATTGAATACTATCTTTTGGTTGGAAGGGAATTGTAGGAGCTTGAAGAGCAAAGGGAATTGCCGACTCTTGGGTTTTTAGAGGCCTTGGCTTGGATAGTGTATTGAGTTTGGAACTCAAAACAACGTGAAATAGGACTATACATTTTTTTTATGAAACTACGATGTTATGCATCGCAACTATTGAAGGAAGTGGGGGGGGGGGGGCGGGAACGAAGTTTGTTGCTCAAAATCAAATAAACTGTTTTCAATTGAAGGAAAAGGCTTTTGCAGTACATTCGGATGAGGTTACTATGATGGTCGGAGCCCTGAAATAAAATACATGATAAACACTGAATGTCCGGTAAAAATAATGTCCATGAAAATAATTTACGTTAAATATTGCTTTTATAAAAGCCTAGGTTTAAATGCCAGAACGCATTAAAATTAAAGTGTATTATCGCAGCCGCAAATAATAAGAGTGCAGTCGAAGTTTTCATGGTTGCTAAAATCGTCACCTTAGTAATATAAAAACGACTACTACGGTGTAACGACGGACGCTACGACGGCTGAGGTGCTGATAACACCCCTGGTTTCCTGGTTTGACACGGAGATTCAGTTTAAGGTGTTGTGGTGATTATAACGACTTTTACGGCATAAGCACAGCATGGGCTACAGTCCCAGCATGGGGGATGGAGCGTCGGGTCCTACTTAAAGGGGCCTAACCTTAATACTGATGGTATTCACTGCCACCAACGATGGAATTTAACTGTTTATCAAGAGCTAAAATTAAAGATGGGCTACATATTTATTTTATACCTAAACAATTAATCAAATAGCAAACGAACTGAAGTTTAAAACTCCGGGTTTTATTATAACAACAGGGAATGAAAAGCACACTTTACATTTAGTTTGCACGAGAAGCTTTTGAAATAAAGTATTTAAAAGCACAAAGTTGAATTTACATTTTCGTAATTCACACGATCTGACAAAACGACACTTGTGTTTTGAAGGAACAATCAATTAAATTTTCCAATACAAAAAGCAATACTGAATGCTCACTTGAGTCGTCCGCAAGACTGAACAGCCCAGGCTGGTTACAGTCTATCAAACAGTATGTTTCAAACACGCATGAAAGGTCAACCGTTTCACAGTTTTGTTTCTAAGTGATAAAACGGAGCCTTAAAACCTCCCCGAGTTGCTGTTTAGAAGCCAACTCCTCAAATTATAAAAGCCACGGCTACACAGGGCCTTCATTCGTGTTTGATTAGAATCATTAAACAATCATTTTTCATTCGATTCAAGCCAATATCCATTTCACTTTATTACGAAAAGGAATGTGAGCCACACAAAAAGTAAATAAAGTTGCAAAATTTACAAATTACAGCCATGAAAGCGGGAAAAAATCGTTACCTACTATAACAGCTAACAAAAAACAGACAAAGAAACTAAAAACATACACCCCACAGGATAAAAAAAGTAAAAGAAAAAAAACAAGCAATATGGTAAAGAAAAAGGGGGGGGGTACAAGAAAGGAATATCCATTTCACTGTTTCGCGTTTCTCATTTACTATTAGATTGCCATCTACCGACGAAAATACCAGCCGCTAGTGCCACTAGTTCGGTTTCGGGTGGCGCAATGCTTCGACCAGTCGACCCACATCATATCCCGAAGTTTAAGGCAATAGCACAGATTCTACCCCGTTTCTCCCTTTACTTTGACTTCGTATATAGAATTTTCAATTCATAATTTCCCTTCTAGCTATAGTAAGGTGTGTGCTCCCGCACCCGTGCGGGGGCCCCTTTATTCCGGGGGCCCTACGCAGCTGCGTTGCTCGCGTGCCCCTTCAGCCGGCTCCGCGGCTACATATAAAGTACGTCTGGAGTGAATTATCCAATGAATCCCACACAAAGATCAAACCATCAGTTATTTGGATTAAAGTTACATTTAAAACAAATAAGAAAAGTTTTGGTTTTTAGTAAGAGAACCACTCTGACGTTATGGGGTGAAAAAAACCTAATATGCCGCTTAAGGCGTAACCACCGTAATTTCTCTAAGCTAGAAGTTATGCTTAAACTTTTAAACTATAAATTTAGACTTGGGGGGGGGTCCTAAATTAAACTTTTAAAAGCTACTATAAACATACGAACCACTGCCATTTTGCGCGGCATGGCATCCTACGGATGTGACGTCTCCACTCCCGAATGGCGTGACCCTTCTAGCTTGAGAGATCTGTGAGCTGTGCTCACCTGAGCAGTGCTCAGGGCTGTGCTGTGGATGCTTTGAACTGGAGAGTTTTTATGCTGAAGAGGGGGAAAAGCGCGGACGTCGAGGATAGCTGCGGGGGTTGGTGGAGAGCCAGGAGAACAATGGAAAGTGGGAGGAGAAGTCGGTCGAACAAAGGGACTGGGTGCAGAGCCGTTTGAAGGAGTAAGGACATGTAAAGATAGGCCTGTTTGAGTTTTACTCAAGTGAACTTTGGGAAATAGGCCTTTACATTGAAATGTTGACTATGGAATAAATATTTACATGTTTGCAACGTGAGTAGGCTCTGGTTAAAGCTTAATACTTGGTTTGGGTAATGCATAAAGCATTACTATTGAATTTAATAAGCTTTAACTGAAAACTGCAGTGTTATACACCACAACTAGTTTTGGCTGAGGGGGAGGGGGAAGGGGGATTCGAAGTTTTTATGTACAGTTTGACTTTCGGATTGCTTTGGAACAGATCTTTTTAGAATTCTTTTGGTTTTAATAGTAGGGCAAGCCAGTAGTATCATTTGGATGGGTCCAGTCGGGTTTTAGAGGAGAACTAAAACAAGCATATACACACTAAAATTTGTGTCCGGTAAAATGCCGATGTCGAATTACTTTGGACAAATGGTAGCGTTTCTGTGGGTAAAAGATTATTATAAAAGTATAAATGCGGTTAAAATAAACTAGTTCAGCTAGATGCTATAACGCAACAAGTTAATTGGAAACTTTAACGTGAAAGTTAAAAGACAAATCGATCGTTATGGAAATTTTTCATAAGGATTGCGGCCGACAAACACAATAAAAAATACCACACTAGAAATTGTCGTCTGTACATGTATGGGAGGTTAAGTGCCTTCGTAGAGGAAGCCCCTCCTAATAAACACTAAGCTAATGGTTTCGAGCTTTTTGCCCTAAAATAGAAACAATAAAACGAAATACATGAATACCAGTCTTCAATAATGGCGGCCATGATGAAGGAGCGCTAAAGTTGGTTTTGGAGCGATTTTCAATCGTTGATTGTGGATCGTCTAAGATGAAAGTTCGAATTTGGGCTTCCCGAAGAGGTAGATATTATGGATGGCTATTAAATGCCGAAGAGTTTGATCGATTCGGTCCATTATTAAAAAAACGGCGAAGTTTACACAAGCAAAGCATTTGAGCACTCAAGGAAAAAAAAAAAGGCTCTTCGGAGACACACGTTTACAACGGGTCCTCATACATGTATGTGGTTGAGTGCCGATTGGCAGCCCCTCCTACAACAACACTAAGATAGTCGGCTTAATGCCTGGAAATAAATTCAAATACAAATTAATACAAGTTTGTTTTGGAAAACGGCGACGTGAATTGCGTACGGCGGCGCTCAGTTTGACAACTTTTTCAAACTGCTGTAGTGATCAAAGTAAGTTGAAATTTAAAGTTCTGTTTTCACACGATGACAGATAAAGTTCAGGGCTATTAAACGGTGCAAACTAGAGTCGTTTCTGTCCATTTTCCGTGGAGTTACAAATTTTCAAAGTTGGAGTTATGGGAATAGGCCTAGCGCTAAAAAAAAAAAAAAAAAAAATAGAGCCCCGAGTTTTTGATCTTTGGTGCCGGTTCTCCTAACCAATATTCAGGATTTTAGGCCTCATGCCCTTACATGCCCCCACAAAGGAGATTTCATTTGGGGCTCCTGTTGAACGCCAAAAGAAAGCCTACAACAAAAGGTTAGTGCACGGAGGTATGTCACAACTCAACCTGCCAAGCCATGTAACTAAAATTTGCAAAGAAACACCCTTGGTTCATGCAATCATACAACATAGAAAGTTCCAACTTCTATAGTGTTTGTCGTTTTGCCATTTACTTTCAAGATGTGCGAAAAAGGTTTTGAGCTACTTGTTCCTAGCTCCGGATCAGTTACAAGGTATAAAAGTACACTAATTTTACGTTAAATAAAATTGCCAAGTTTTGTTCTCATTTTTGTGATTTTGTCGCAAAATTAAATTAACACAAAATTGACAAAGTTAAAACACTAGTTTTTACAGAAATAAACGTTATTGGTAGTCCGCGCTGCCTGTTCACAGAATGCTATTTTGATTATCCAGGAAAGTATCGAAAAAAACCTCGAGGCGCACTCCTCAGGACCTAGCTTGCGATAAGGATCGAAATAGAGGGTACTATAAACGCATGCACAATTATAAGCTCTATTTAAAGTTAACAGATTACCACTGGAATGGTTTGAGGTTACCAGACAACTTGTTTACATACGAAAATTAAACACAGAAGGGTTTTGAGGTAGGCCCCATAACTTACACATAAAATACAACGCTGGGAGGTTTATGGCTTATACCCAATAACCGTTTAAACAGGGCTATCCTTTATCTCCCAGGGGTAGACAGACACATTTTTTTTAAAGAAAAATGTTTCATGAAAACTTAAAGAGGTAGCCAGGGACCACTAAACTCCCGTAGAATGTACCTAATGAACATTTAAACGTGTCGTACAATCTCTGTAAATATCCTTCCAGAAAGGAAGGCGTTGATAGTGACAGGGAAAGCTGACAGTTTCTTTGAGTGAGGTTGTCCTGACAACGTACCTCTTAACAATTAAAGAAATTTTATAATAAAAAAAATGCAGAGCAAATTTTGGCTCCACCACTGGTTTAGCTTTGAATAATAAAAAAACTCAACTACTGTTTAGTTTAAACAAAATACCTACTCATGGTATCTGCATTTGTATGCGACTTTCCAGGTTTGTACTTAACCTCATAGTCATAGTCTTGAAGAGTAAGACTCCAACGCAACAATCTGGGATTTTTGCCTGACATTTGTTTCAGCCAGTGAAGGGGGTTATGGTCCGATTTGATGAGAAACTTGGTGTCATAAATGTACGGACGAAGTTTCGCAACGGCCCATACCAAACAAGCACATTCCTTTTCTGTAGTTCCAAAATTTTGTTCCCTTGCTGTCAATTTGCGTGAAGCATAAAGACCAACACCCCAAGTGTTCATCCCCATCGAACACTTGGGACAAAACGACTCCCATACCACGTTCAGAACAGTCATACTGTAAAATAAAAGTTTTACTGAAGTCGGGAGCTCTCAGGACTGGAAACGTCACTAGAGCTTGTTTCAAAGAGTCAAACGCTGTTTGTTTGGACTCATCCTACAAAACGGGATCTGGTGCTTCCTTTTTCAAGGAGTCTGTAAGACACGCACAGGTTTCAGAATAGTGATTTATGTACCTTTGATAGTACCCTACCAAACCGAGAAAAGAACGGACATCATTCTTAGTTTGTGGCCTAGCGAATTTTTGCACAGCCAAAACTTTGACTTCAGAAGGAGTTGGAGATCCTCCACCAACTTCATGACCAAGAAAGGCGGCTTTGCTGCAAGCAACCTGCGACGTACCGGCGTTAACCGTGAGCCCGGCTTTCTTGACAGCAGAAAGAAAATTAAAGACATGATCGAGATGTTGTTGCCACGTTTTGGCACCAACAGCAGTGTCATCTTCGAAAGGAGCAACATACTCTTCCATGCCCCTAGTGACACCATCCATCAACTTCTGAAAGCAGAATGGGGCATTCTTCATCCCCATGTTCATCATGAGGGGAGCAAACTTCCCAATGGAAGTTGTAATAGTGGCAGCCAAAGAAGCTTGTGGTGTCAAACGCACTTGCCAAAATCCTCTGTTGAGGTCAAAAATGGAGATATACTTCCACTTTGCAGCTCGTTCAATACATTCCTCTCTGTTGGGAATGGGGGTAGTCTTTTGTGACAGTATTATTGTTCAACTCACGGTAGTCTGCTACCGGACGTGGGCTGGCATCTTCCTTTTGAACATTAATCATGGGGGAACCGTGTTGTGAGTCGGTTTCAACAATTAAACCCAGATCAAGCATCCGCCTAATCTCGGTAACAATCAAGTCACACTCATACTTCGCATGGCGATAGTATTTGCAGGGTTTCACGTGTGGATCAATTAATTCGACATCGTGTGTAACCAGGTCGGTACGACCCGGCAGAGTGGAGAAAACACCGCCCACTTGTTCAAAAACGTTGAGCAGGTCGCTCTTCTGCTGTTCAATTAAAGAGCCTATTTTCTTAAAACGGCCCATAGCCTCATTAGCAGTAAGGTGGGCATCTCCTGGCTGACCTGTCCAAACATGGTCAAGGTGAGCAGATTCACGCTCATCAGAAAAGGCATAATTGGAAGCTCCTTCCCTAGACAAATAGGGCTTAAGGAGCTTGACGTGGTAGACTGTCTCCTTCTGAGCACCAAACGAATTTTTTATTAGATAGTTTGTGTCAGACAATCTTTTTTACACCAAACATGGGCCATCCCAATAAATGTCTAACTTATTGGTTCTGGAAGGTTTTAGCACTAACACTTTATCTCCCTCCTTGAACTTACGTTCAATGGCCTTTCTGTCATATAATGACTTGTTTTTAAGTTGGGACTTCGTGATATTCTCTTGAGAAATCTCACGGGAATACTTAAATCGCTGGAGTAAATCCAGGATGTATTATTCTAGGACACTTGGGTGAACGTCTGGCTCTACCCATTGGCTCTTAACCAACTCCAGTGAGCCTTTGATGTTACGGCCGTAAACAAGCTTAGCAGGAGTGAAGCCGGTGCTCTCATAAGGAGCGGTTCGAAGAGCAAACATTGCTCCGCGTAAACACCTCTCCCAGCCTTCAGGATGCTCATAGCATACTGCGCGCAACACTGCATTTAGTGTGCGGTGAAAGCGTTCAACGCTGTTGGATTGGGGGTGGTTGACGCTGGAATTTATACACTTTATTCCACACTTCTCTAAAAACAAAGTTCTGAGTTCAGAGATGAATGGTGAGCCCAGGTCGGACTGGAGCTCTCCTGGAAATCCTAGTCGGGAAAATACCTATAGTAGTGCATCTACAACACTGTTAGCCTCTTTAAGGGGAACAGCCTCAGGGAACTTTGTTGCAGGGTCAAGTAGGGAAAGTAAATACTTAAAACCAGTCTTGCTTGCAGGCCTAATTGGACCAACAATGTCAATAACATACCTATTGAAAGGCTCTCCATCCATTGGCACAAGTACCATGGGAGCAACAAATTTTTGCTCTGTTTTGCCATTTTTCTGGCACGTCAAGCATGACTGTACAAAAGTCTCAATATCGGTGAAACAAGGCATGTGCTGTATCCAAAACAAAATTCCTACACTCTTTAGGAAGCACTAGTTTTCTCTCAATTATCGGTTTGCCTAAAGGACGAAAGTGCTTTCTGAAAAGCAATCCTTTCTCAACGAAAAAATGCTTGTTTTCGTCCTGCTGTTCCAAGGGTATTTCAGCAGTTTGCCAACATTGGGTTAAAGTTGGACACTCAAGTTGCATCTTAGCAAAAACAGGTTTATCAATATCCACAAGTTTTGTAAACTGTTCTGTTTGGGGGCCTACAATCGCGTCATCAAAACGATCTACTCTAGGATTGACGAAACCCTCGGGGGCTCCTCGTGGAGGAACCTCACGCTGTTCAGCCTCGCTATCTGAACTGTCATCATCATTAGATGCTAACTCACGATAATTAGGTCGTAAAATCGGGAGCTGTTGCTCGTCACGGGTTTGTAAACGAGTCACTGCGTTGGCTCTTGGCCTACGTGGTTGATCGAATGCTCTATTAGCATTTTGGCTGGCAGAATCCCCACAAGTGGAGTCACTCTGGACCTCTGCAGAACCGGGCGGTTTAGCTGCAGGACGACGGTTTCTATTACCGTTACGGGAGTTAGCCCAAGCCTTAGCGGCTTGACTGGCTGGCTGTGCACCAGTTTGCACTTTACCAGTTTTAACAGCAACATCTATGGAGATTTGCTTGTTGCGTGTGGTGTAGTCGTCACACAGTTTGGCTGCTTCCTGTAGCATCCCAGATTTAATCTGGTCCGGCAACCATTTTCCCAAGCCCACGGGGCATGACTTGTAAAATTGCTCTCATAGAATTAAATGAGACAATTTGTGGAAATCACCGTTAACAACGGCGAGGGACAACCATCGCTAGAATAAGTCTCGAGCTCAAAAGCGTGCTCGTAATACAATTGGTCTTGTTCTTTTTCAAGACTGCAAAATGCAGGTTGGACGGACTCCTTGGTATGTATGAACCTTTCAAGCAATTTTAATTCAACCTGATCGTAATAATGCGTATTTACAGCGTTTATTTGATCGCATACCTTCACTAAAGTTTCACCGAGCAGGGGCTGTAAGCCTACTACCCATTCACTCTTTGGAATACATTGAGTTTCCATTGTTCTTTCAAAGATTTTTAAATACAAATTGATCTCCGATTTCGGACCCCAATTATTTAATAACCTGACGTCGTCGGAAAATTTTCCGGGCCTTGGACCTGAATTTACACTCGGCAAAACCTGTACTGGATTGGTACCATCGCTACTGTTTGTTGATCTTAACTTAGCCAATTCAATTTGTCGGTTAGCTAGTTCTAACTCGTGTTCGAGTTTTTTTATCGCAAGTGCCGTAGCAGCATCGCTAGTCTGGGCGGATGTGTCACGGATCATTAAATCATGGGCGCGACCTCTTGTCGGCCTCCTTGACTGCATGATCAAGTTTTAAGGCTTCGAGTTTCAACTGTTCGGCTTTCAGAAATAGTTCGTTCTCCATGAGAGCGATCTCCTTTTTGGCCAAAATGGCAGCATCACGATTTTCAATGACGCTGAGCAGTTCGTTGATAGCTCATTCAACGTTAGTTTATTATCGTTAACCGCTATCTTAATAACATCAACGGACTCGTGTCTAGTCTCGCACAGTTAGGCTCAAAGTCTTTGTAATGAATGTGATCGAGAATAGCTTCTAATTCTTCCATGTTGAAAGCTTGGATTAATTCAAATTTTAAAGAAAAAAAACGTTCTAGTTTTAAATCTTTACAGTTAATATTGCAGCCGCAAAATAACTCTCATAATAGTTGGAAAGAGCGAGTAGTTAAACACTTCTCTTACAACCCTATCCAGTCAGGGACATATAAATACACTCTTATAATACCTAAGCACTCAGGTGGATAATTAAATACATAAAATGCATGAAACAAAACACTCGGCTTGGCAACCGGACTATACCCATATGCACTAACCTGAATTTTTCCTGCACAATTGCTGTGCGGTCAGTCAATCCAATCACCCATCGAAGACTGAATCCAATTTTTGTCGTGGTCGCACTTCTGGTTGAAATTCGAGCACTGTCACTGCGTTATCCAAGTTGAATGGTCCAGTGGTTCACTCTAGGAGCATTATGTCATTTTTGGGGCCGACTTCTCCAGGGGTTGAAGTTAACATCTGCCTTCTGAAGGCGTGCCTGCTGCTTTACGGCTTGTGAAGGGAGGGTTGCCGCTTCCCGGCTCCAGCTGGATACGGGGTTACTGATGGACCTTGTTTTTACTTTAAGGCTGACATCTACTTCTGTAGCTTTTCGATGTTGCTATGGACATCTGTGAGAGTTGCAGTTTGAGTTGTACTGCGACATCTTCGTAAGATGAACTGGCATGGTAGTATGGCAGGGGGGAAGGAGTGTAGTGGCACAACACCTTTAAATCCCACCACTGCCACCAGTTTTGTAGCGGCGCTTACAGGGTTGAGGTGCCTACTGTCTATAGCACCAACATCTGGCGAAGTTGCGGTAGTTTAGAAGAAATCTTAAGTGGCGGTTTTTACTTTTGCGGAAAAACAGCATAGCGTGTCTACTGCACGGTTAGGAGAAGAGCGTCAACTTCCTAACTAAACTTTTATAACCTATCTAATCACCTATCTAACCTATCTAATCACGGTTTACTGCCACCACGATGGGTAGCTAATGTAAGTGCCTACTTCGAAGTTGGAATAAAAATTGTTTTGTAATTATTTAACCCTTGGAAATTAAGTTGGACTCAGAAGTCAAACTGTCGTTTAAAACAACTTTCTGTTATGATTTAATAAAACATGACAAGTTATCTTTACAACACTGAGTAACTAGTTGGTTACATGAAAAAACTTAAGCTTTTAAAGGAAGCCCACTTGATTTACAATAAATCGGCAAAACAACTGAATTAAGTTCCCAATACAATTTGGACTAGAAAAAGTCGGGTTTGGGCTATCACAACCCTCTGAATTACATGATGATCCTTACATTTAGTAAAACAAGTCGTTTGAACGAAGTTAGCAACTCTTGCGCTAAAATCACTTCAATCTATCACACTGAATCAAGATTAGTATTTATTATAAGGAAACAACCTTTCGAAAGCTCTGCTTTGACGATAATACACGCGATATCTTGGTGATCTTTTGATTATTTAGTAAACACTGAGTTTACATAAATAAGAAACAAAAAGCCGGTTTTTTTTAGGAAGGGGACCTTAAACCAATCTTCAGGATTTTAGGCCTCATGCCTTTACAAAGGTGCTCGACTTCACTACATCTGGATTCCAACGAAAGTTTCTCACAAAGGCATTAATTTCGGTGTTAAAAGTCAGTCTGGGATGTGGCATGAAAGATCTTGTCGTTGTCTTTTAAAATTGCAAATGGAACGTCGACTTTCTTTGCAATGCGTGAGAGCCGTTCCAAAGGCACACCCTTGCCGACTACTAAGCCATCATTGCATAAAAGTGTGGTCAAAACGGTGGTGGATTGTCCCAAAACAGAGCGATATTTAAGGTTCTTGTCACGTAAGCCAAAATCAAAGCCGGTTGACAAGCTCCTGTTCTTGACTGGTTCGGAATTGGACAAAGATGGCTTGTAAGGGAAGCAGTCAGGAACTAGGTCTTCAACTGTCTTGAGAAGTTCAGACAACTGATCCCTTAAGTATCTTCCCCACTACTGAAGCTGTCATCAAAATGCGTATGGCTAGGGTCGTCCGCATGGTCTGGTTCGTCAGAAGAGCGGGCGAACGAAAGAGCAGAGTCGTGGGGGTTGAGCTGGAAGCCCATGCTGTGTCGAGTTCACTGTCGGAGTCGAGAGCAGAAGGGCGGGATTGACGAAGAGTTGATGCCGCCCCGTGAGGGCCACAAAGATGGGAAGGGGAGTAGATGTCCGACGAAAGTGGTCGAGGAGTCGGTGTGAGAAGAGCGACTGTCCTTTGGAGGAGGACGAAAGAGGAGAATGGTGACGCTTGTGCGAAGTTTCTGAAGATGAGGAAGCAACCCATGATGAGGCGGGAGGCGTGGGACGAGAAGAACATTGTTTGTACGTGAAGTCACGACTACCTCTGTACATTAACGCACGAACTTGCTTGGAAGAAAGGCTAGTCGTTAGTCGACGAAAGAGGAGCCAGTGGAGAGCATTGAGAATGGTGTGAAAGAGCAGCTGGAGGCGAGTCGTGTGTATGGCAAGAGATATATGACGAAAGATCAAGTGGCAAGCAAAGAAGGATGCAATGGACCAACTTTTGGCAGCTTGCTTTTAGACCTCGATTTCTTGGCTTTACGAGGTGTGAAAGGTGGCTTCGATGGTTGGCAGTTGGGCAGAGGACGCAAAACCACAGGCGGGTCTTGCGAAAGAAGCAGTGATGGTGGTGAATCCGAATGGGAGATCGAGCCAGGAGGAGATGCTGGAGGCGAGGGTGACGGGCCGACAATCACAGCAGGGTCAACAGGTGTAGGGCTGGCTGGCGAAATTGAGGTTTTCTTGGCGGGCGGATCCCTCGACGAGTTTTTAGGTCTTGCCATAGGTGACGAAAGAGTCGTCAACGGAAGGATCTTCGGAGATGCTGGAATCTTGCGGCGAAAGAATCGGGAGAGACGAGAGAATGTCCACACCGTGGAGTTCTAGAGGAAAAAAAGATGGCAACTGGCTGCACCTCGGCGCTTTCATAGAGAGGCGTGTGCTTGCGCATGCGCACTTGGGTTGCACAGCTCCATGGCTCTGAACAACAAAACAACCTCTAGGGAAAGACACCATCACCAGCTTGCTAGCCCAAAAGCGCGGGCCTGCACTTCCCCTTTAACACGCAAAAGTACCGAACGCAGTTCCAGCATGAACTTATATGGTATCACTATACGTGTGATGGACAGGACATTCCACACTAGCAGCTGTTGCCCAGTTCGTTCTGGAGAAGCTTCTGCGGCTGCCATTTTCTTCTCTTCGCTTCTAAGAGAATCGTAAAGTTTATTTGGTTTTCGTAGTTGTGGCAGGAAAGTTTATGGTATACAAAGATGCTGTTGACTCATAGAAGACTTCAGAAGCTTGCAGTCACGTGTCAATATAAATATAGATCTTTTATTGTCTCGTCGAAAGTTTTTAAAGGAATAAATTATTAAAAATTTCTTCAGTCCGTGCAAGTTTTACGATCGAGCCGTAGCTAATACAATTGCAGCACACTCGTATTATAAGTGGCAACTTCTAAACAGAGTCGTATGAAAGTCAAAATTTACATTTCGGGGAAGAGGGAGGGAGGGGAATTTACAAGTAGATCCTGTTTTCATCTGAATATATTTAAAAATTTATATATTTCTGTTTTTAAGCCCGTAACCTAATTTAGTATGTCCGGCCTTATTCTTTGACTCAAATTTTGGGTGGCTTTTGTCTCTGCTTATAAACAGGTAAATAAATATATAATCTTAAAAAAAAATCGTATAAAGTATCAATACTACGGCTGCACCGATACCAACTTTACCAATCTGGTTTTAAAAATTTTGCTGATACCGATACCGATATTCAAAATTGTATCGCCAATTTGTCATCAAAAGTGTAGTTTTCTGCAAAAGTCCAATAATTATTAATTTTTAAATAGTAACCCACTGTTAAAATCTAGCTAGGAAGATACTCAGTGATTTCCTGAGCCAAACGCCGCGAACCGCGTGTCTTAATCTCAAACGGTTCCAGAGTTATCGATATTTCTGCGAAAGTTACCAATTCTGGTCCGATAATGATACCGCGAATATCGGCAGCCGATCCAATCCAGTATCGGTATAGCCTTAATCAAAACCATGTTATTCTGACTCTTCGGACCTTTGTCGTTTTACAAACTAGATAAAAAAGAAATGTAGTGCTGGAAAATTTGAGTTTTCCCGAACACTGCTGTTTATGGCAGTTTTTTTTGAAATAATAGGGCCAAAACCAAACAGTAATTTTCTTTGGTCTAACGAGGAGCATATAATCTGCGACTACTAGTTTGAAAATTATTCCTTAGTGAACTGGTTAAGGTAATGTAAGGAAAATATCTGATGTATGAAGCCATTTTATTAGAAAAGGGGGGGGATTACCGATGATGTAAAATATTGTTTCGTCGACGCCATCGAACCCCCATAAGTTAGTGATAGTACAGTCCATGTGTGAGAGTACAAATAAGTTCACGGGTGTCGGAAGAGAAAAAAATGTCCCTTCACATGTGTAGTAACAACACGGTTCATTTTGCATCCAGCTGGCTATTGGCAAAAATAAATTGTTTTTTATTTAAGCTTTAAATGGGAGACGTAGCTTTTGTGGTTGACTGGAATCCATGCAGGGATAAAGTACATTTTTGCCGGCCCTCAGGCTGGCCGGCTAAAAATGGTTTCTTTTTGCCTAAAACATACTTAACCTGATAATTTTAGCAATACATTCCTCGAATGTGATGGTTCCCTAGAGGTTTTTTGGTTTGAGTATCCGCCTGCTTACATCTCTCACTACGCCTGCGCCACGCAGTCCTCCTGTATATAAAGCGGCAGCATGGCCGGCATCGGCATTCATTTTCCTCTCAATCTGTCAGGAGTTGACTCGAGAGGGGAGGTAGGGCGGGCCCATGGTTAAGTATGTTTTAGGCAAAAAGAAACCATTTTTAGCCGGCCAGACTGAGGGCCGGCAAAATGTAGTTTCTTGTTTGCCAAAACATATTAACCTGATAATTTTAGCATTATCAGCAGACCTCGTCAATCTTGGTGGCGGGCACCGAACTGACAGGGCTCCCCAGGATGCAAGCAGGCTTCCCCCAAAAATTTCAGAGAATTTCGCACTTTATTCAGAACATTTGTGTTGTGAAACAGGAATTTGGTTCTCTTTCGTAGGGTATGGTGGCCCTGAAAAGGACCATTGTTTTAAGGGATCTTGCTTCCTTCAAAGGTGGCTTGCTTCCTTCTATGGATGGCTTGCTTCCTTCTGAGATGGCTTGCTTCTGTTTCGTTCTGAAAGTGCTTAAGGGGGCTTGACCACGGTTCTGGCTGCGACGATTGGTCCCAGCAGGTGTAGTCCCTGTTCTTCTCTTGACATGTTCCTCAGGTAGTGGGAGGTGAATGTCGTCGAGTGTCGCCAGGAAGCTGCCTGTAAAATCTCTTCTAATGGAATGGCGTTATGATGTGCCCATGACGTGGAGATTGCTCTGACCTCGTGTGACGTTGCTCTTTCCCTGCTCAAGTTTGCCTTGTCGTAAACAACGTCGATAGTTCTCCTAAACCAGCGAGAAATCATTGCAGCTGAGGTTTCACCTGTTTGGAAGTCCCCTGAAAGGAAAAGTTGGTTTCTGCCTCTGCGGATGCCTTCGTGTTGGGTGCGGGTGAGGTAGAAAAGCAGCGCCCGGATCAGGCAGAGTAGGCGTTCTGGTTCGCTCCTGTTAAGTTGGAGAGAGCTGGGAATGTGATGGGTTTCGGGGGTTCAGGTGGTTTTTGAGTTTTTTTTATGGAAACCTGCTTTTGGGTAAAGTGTTACAGACGTGAAGTTTGGACCAAAAATGCAGAAGGCTGGGTCTGCGGAGAGGGCTTGAATTTCGGAACAGCGGGCACTTGCTGCGAGAGTCACTAGAAAGACGGTTTTCCTGGTTAAGAGGTGGAGGGAGCAGTCTTGCATTGGTTTGTAAAGGGCTTCCATTAGAGATTGTAGAACAATTGATAAGTCCCAATCTGTTATGAGTCTTCTTGTTGTGGGACGTTCGTTTTTGAATGAGCGGAGGAGTGATGAGATCCAGTAGTCTTAGAGGAAATTGGTTTTGCCTGCTGCTTTGAATTTAGAGCTGAGCGATAGACCAGGATCGTTGAGCCTTTGAGTTTTTCGATGTCGAAAAGGTTGGTGAAGAATCTCAGAAGTTCAGGCACAGAGGGATTCATTAGATTAATTTCCCTTGCGTGGCACCAATGAAACCATTTGGACCAGTAACTGTCGCACATTGAGTTTCTTGTGGCTTTTGAGGCGATCCGAACGGCATCATCTTTATGAATTCCTGCCTTTTTGAGGTGTTTGATGATAGTAGCCACGCGTGAAGATTCAGGTTTGCTAGGTTTTGGTGTAGTTTCGTGCCCTATTGTTGAAACAGAAGATCTGGTTGATGAGGGAGGCTTCTTGGAGTGTCGACTAGAAGAGAAGGTGTGGAAACCATACTGCTGACGGCCAAAGGGAGGCTATGAGACAAATAGGCTTTGGCTTTCCTCTGCTTTTTGTAGTATTTGAGGAAGGAGTTTGAACGGTGGGAATAGGTAGGCGTACAGGTTGTGCCACGGATATGTCATTGCGTCGACTGCTATTGCTTGATCGTCCGGTATCGGGCTGATGTAATGGGGAAGTCTGGCATTGTACTTCATGGCGAGTAGGTCTAACATTGGTGTTCCCTAAGTCATGAAGAGATATTCGCAAATGGATTTTTTGAGGCACCATTTCCCTGTTGGGAGTGATCAGCGAGACAGTGAGTCTGCGATCACATTCCTGTTCCCTGGAATGTGAAAGGGAAGTAGAGTTATGTTGTTCATGATACAGAGGATCATGGAAGTCGGAAGTCAGGTTGTGGAACAGCCTGGATTTGGTTCCTCCTTCCCTCCTCCCTTATGTAGGCCAGGGCTGTGGTGTTGTCTGCTTGGATTTGGATGACTTGATTTTTGATGAGTGGGAGGAAGTGCAGTAGGGCTAGTTGTATTGCCCGAAGTTCGAGGAAGTTGATGTGATGACCTTTGTCTTCCTGCCAGGTTCCAGAAATATCCAGGTTGTGTGTTCATGTGGGCTCCCCAGCCGTGGTTTGATGCATCGGTGAAGATGAGTTGGTTGGGGGTAGGTTCGTGAAGAGGAACTGACTTGGTTAGGTTCGTCACGTCTGACCACCAAAGGAGGCTTTCTTGAGGAAAATTTTCGTGAAAGGGAAACTGTTGGTCTGGTTTGAGGAGAGGGCTTGACCACTGGTCGATGCAGTGGTGGTAGAAGGGTATTGCCATCCAACGGCCGTATGGAATTAAGTTTGCCATTGAGTGCATTTTTCCAATGAGGGAGTTTAGTTCTCGGAGGGAGAAGGTTGCTTGGTGATGAAAGCGACGGATGTGGTGAAGGTCTTGGACTCTTTCGAGAGATGGTGAGATTGTGGCTGATGACATATTGAACAAGGTGCCTAGGAAAGTTAAGAGCCTTTGTGGGATGAGGCATAGTGATTTGGATTGGTTTACGCCGAAACCCAGTTTGTTCAGGAGGAGAATTGTTTTGTCTCTGTTCTGCTCGAGGCGAGTGGGATCCTGGTCGTGGAGAGCCCAGTCGTCGAGGTATGCGCTTGCATAGATTTGGTTTTTGTGTAGATGGCTGAGAATTGGTTTTAAAATCATGGTGAAGATCCTTGGGGCAACGTTCAAGCCGAATGGCAGACAGCGGAATTAGTAGACTTGATCGTTGTAGATGAAGCGGAAGTATTTCGTTGAGGATGGGTGGAGAGGTACGTGTAGGTAAGCATCCTCTAGGTCTATGGAGACTGCCCAGTCGTTTCGTTTGAAGGATTGACGAATTGTTTCCAGCGTTTCCATTTGAAGTGTGGGTTGTCGATGTATTTGTTTAATGGTTTCATGTTGAAAATCATCCTCAGACCACCCGTTTTCTTTGGTCGGAGACAGATTGTGCTGTAAAAAACCCGGGCCTCGGTTGTGGCGTTGGATGATTGGCCCTTTCGCGACAAGGAGTGCGATCTCGGCCGAAAGGGGTTCGGAGGCTGGTGACGTGACGTTTGTCGGAGGGAAGCTTGCTAAAGGGGATGGTGAGTGGGACGCTGGGCGAAAGCCCTTTTTGGTTATTGCAAAAATATTGGAGTTGGGGTTTAGATTCTTCCATTCTGGGTAAAAGTGGCGAAGCCTTGCGCCGACCGGGAGGCTGGATAGCTTGAGATAGTCATTGTTTTCGGTTGGAACTGCGGCCGCCGGGTGATGAGTATCAACTGCGGCGATCGGGGGTTGCGGCCCGTTTTTGTTTGAAAAAGTTGAGTTGTTGAGTTGAGATGAAAGGTTGCGGATTTCTTCTGGGCTAGCATCTTCGATTAGCTTTTCGCACAAAGCGTCGACTGCTGTGTTTAACACGTCAGCTTGTGAAGCGGCGCGAAGGCTCATGCGTAGGCACTTGTCGTTGTCAAAAAAGGACGAAGGAGGGCACCTCAATGCGTTTGGGAATGACGAGAGCAGAGCCGAAATCCAGCTTGACGTCGCTACAAAGGAATTCGCATTCTGGGTAGGTGTCAAAATTTCTAGGATTTGTGGCACCATCGCCAAAGGTCCGGAAGAAGCTGATTCACGGCCGGGTTCGTGTTGGGTTGTAAAGGCTCACCCTTGCCCAAGAGAAAACCACCGTTCCGAAGGAGGCAGGTGAGAAGCGTTGTTGATTGGCCTAGGAGCCTGCGTGGTTTTGCGTCTTAGTCGCGAAGGGCAAATCCAAATCCGGTCTTGAGGCCACGGTTGATGACTGGGGCATCAGCGGACTGCGACGGTTTGTACAGGAAGCAGTCTGGGACTGTTTCTTCCACAGTTTTGAGAAGGGACGCCAAGGGAATGGTTGGGTCTTCCATATTGTCGTCCGTGAACTGTATGTGTTTGGCGAGAGTGGACAACGTTGCAACATCCTGTGTCGCGAAAGCAGTTGTCGCGAAAGCAGGTGTCGCAAAAGGAGAAGGCGCCGAATGCTTGCGTTGTTTAGCACCAGGTGGAGGGGCACAGGAGTGGCGTTTGTGGCTGTCTTGACTCGTAGTTGAAGCGACCCAGTCCCAGTCTTGAGTGTCGGCACGTTCCATGGACGAGGTGCAAGACGGCGGTGGCAAAGGTTGTGTTCTTGCGTGATGGTGAAATACTGTGTCAACAAGGACATGGGCTTCGCTACAGGTCACACTGTAGTCGCGGCGTGACGATTTGGAGGACAGATCGATGGGTGAGTTTCTGCTAGAAAGGCCCCGTTGAGATGAAGCGTCTTCACCCCGTTGAGATGAAGCGTTGAGTGAAGTTTCCTTTTCACTTCCCTGAAGAGCGCTTTGGCTTGCTGAAGATCATCCTCTAAAGCCGCGAGGTCGGGCGGAGGCGGGGTAGGTCGTCCGTCTTGAAGCGGTGAGTCGTCCTATTCATTCGCGTAATGGCTGATCCGGACATGACCGGTTGGCCAGTGGTCGTGAGGGGGAAGCAAGAGAGCAGGTTGGAGCGCAGCGTCCGAAGTCAGAGCAGAGGCTGAAAGGCCGTCATGGGCGATAGCGTCTTCGGTCGATGCCATGAAGATGTCGCGAAAGCGAAAGTCCAAATTCCAGAGATCGACGAAACGAAGTGAACCTCTTGGAGGAAAATGAATCCCGATGCCAGCCATGCTGCTGCTTTATAGTATACAGGAGGACTGCATCGCGCAGGCGCAGTGGGAGCATGCAAGCAGGCGGATACTCACAACCGAAAAACCTCCAGGGAACCATCACATTCGAGGAATGTAATGCTAAAATTATCAGGTTAATATGTTTTGGCAAACAAGAAAATATGATATAAAAATGTTATTACAAGAATCCCTGTTCAGGTAGCTGCATTATTCCCCCAAAATTGTCCACACAGACGAATTATCCACCCGTCGAAAACAGACACTACAATTTTGTATGATCCATGGGTCTAAAAATATAGGTTCCGAAATTATGTAAGATTTTTTAGGACTAAGCCCATGGACGTATCCTAACAATTTTCTGGCCTTCTCTGTTGTAATTTTCACAGAGATACTGCCATTTTGTAGTTTCTTAAGTCGAAAGTCCACAACCAGGCTGATTCAGAGTCGTGAAGAAAGTATGTTAGGTCCGGTTATGGCAAATTTTTGTGTAATAGTCGAGCAAATGATGCGAAATAAATAGACATAAATCGCTGGAAAAAATACTAAGGAAAATTGGAAATTAAGCCAACAGCGAAAATCATACACAAGAAATAACGTAGTTCAGTAAGCCACCTTTATGCACTTACGTTTCCTCGGTGCGTAACATGTCTTGTAGCATGTGCCATTTTCATTTGCTTTTCAGTGGGATTTTTTGTTAGGCTAGTGCATTTTTTTTAATAAGATAGTATGACAATTATTTCACTCCTAAAAACCTAACACTAAATTGAAAATAAAAATCACAGCTTTTTATTCCTCTCCTTTCCCTGTGGTCCTCTGCAATCTCACCGGATCTGACAGTAGCCTACACACGTGCTCCAACGCTGTGAGTACTTCGATGCAAGGAAAAATGGCCACTCCACGTGATGTAATAGAGCCAACCTGGAACTGAATGCATGGCAACACTCGTGCAATGCTGAGTGTCTCATCCACCCCTTAAGCTCTATGGTTCCAGTTACCTTTTATTCCTCTCAATATGACTGTCATGAAGGTGGTGACTCAAGAGGGGAGGTAGGGTGAGTACAGGTAATGAAGATTTTCGTTTAAGCAATAGAAACAGAATTTAGCCACCGCAGCGGCTACCTGTAAATGGCGGGGGGTCTTTTGGAGCTGTGCTGCATTTCCGTATAAACGGTGTCTTGGGAGACTTTGAGAAGGATGGTTTCTAAATGGCCAAGCGATCAACAGCAGTTACATCCCAACTGGTGGGCAAGGTGTCTCGCTAAATGGGAAGTTTTCTCACCAGGCCGTGTTTCCTTCCTGCATTTCTGTGCTTTCAATTTCAATTTCGGTTTCGAATATTTTGTCTTCAATTTGCTGAGGACTTCAGAACAATACTGGCGAAGTATTCATGAACTGATTCCAAGTTTTCGTTTACAGCACACACTTGCTTTTATTTGGTGATAAATCTTCAGTGAAAAGAAAAATCCCGAAGGTTGCCAAGAGACCTGGCCTTCGACGTAGACGGCTGAGCATCGGACTCTGTTGGCACAGAGGAAGTGTGGCAGGTGCCGCCAGAGTGCTGACAGCAGAACAGACCAGGCCGGTCGGTAAGAGGGTGGACGGATGAGGCGTTTGGGCTCATCAAAACGGTTGAACGCTTCAGCTGGTTATGACCGGTTCCGTTGTTATTCCAAAATCAGGGTCCATTTACTATCTTCAAAGGACATGCACACCCTAAAAACATTGTGCGGTTTACTTTGCAAGCTCTTCAACATAATCAACAAACTTAAACAACATGCACAATTTTTCCAGGAAGAAACAGTCTTTCTTTGTGAATTTTCGACAGTCATATTGGTGGAAGTAAACACAGTCGACCATTTTCATCAGGTCTTCCTTCACGTGATACCACTTACGTGCGAGTCAAATTTTGCGGTTTCACGATTTCCCTGGTATTAGCTTGCTCAAGTTCGGCAGTTTGGCGTTGGCTCCCGTATTTGCTTGCCACTTTTCACTCAAGCTTTTACACAATTCACCTTTCAGTAGGATCATTATCACATAGTTTGATGGTCCCTGGATATTCATCGGCGCTGCCTTCTCTCGGACATAGTGTTGAATAGCCAGGGTTTCAAGTCCTCTCAGATGTACGTCTGTTGGAATTCGACACCAGGTGCGTTGCAGTACACCACATGGAAAAGACGGCACAACATCAGGGAAGGCGCAAGAACTCTCCTAAAAGAAATGAAGGCAGAAGAACCACAGAACGAATGGAACTAAAAGTCCATGTCAAATGCGGATCCAGTCTTCCAGCCACGGTGACACAGACAACATCAGGTGCCGATAGTACGATGCCTGAAGGAGCACATGAGCCGGCGGAGGAGAGGACTCTTCCTGCCAGACTTCTTCTGGGGTCCATTCTTTTGCCAACCTGGCAGATCTTTCGTCTCACGCAGCAAACAGTAGGGAGAAGAAGTGCATGTCTGAATAAGGCGAGCGCTAGAGAATAAAAGATGACTGGAATGCGCGTTATTAGGCGGCAGGTGATTGGTAAAAATACTAAAATTTACAGGTAATGTAAATTTTCGTCGCAACAAAAAGTTTATTTTTCTTGATACCTTCCTTTTCATTTCATTGTATAAGACCTTGGTTCATCCGGCATAGGACTTCTGCTCCCAAAATGGCAGGCCTGGGTTCTCCCCTCGCGTCACGATAAACTTGAGAAGTGGTGCCATGGTATGCAGCATCAGATGTATACTGAAGGTCTTGAAAAGGCTTATATCTTATTACTCTTCGAGCCAGGTTCTCTAGAGGAAACCTTATTATGCCTACCAAATTCTGACCAGATGCCTCGACATCACCCTTTCTCCTTTTTTCTTAAGTTAGAAATTCCGTAATTGAGGGCATCGTTTTAAACTGCAGGGTCTATTAATTTTTGTTAGGAATTAGCTGTGGGTGAGCAGACTTATATATGGTGTATTCCATCATGCACGAAAATTTTTTTGGAGACTTCCATGGGTTATTTGAGCTGAGGGGCAGTATGTACACCCGTGGCCATGCTTGGAAGCTCGTCCCTGGGACGTCCAGGTTGAATTGTCGGCAAAATTTTTTTTCTTATCGCGTTATCAAAAGCAGGAATGCCCTCCCGGCATCTGTTGTCTCGGCGTCTACTCTATCATCTCAGTTCCGTTTGCGGCTGAATAAATGTAATCTTAATACTTTTTTTGTCCTGGTTTTAAAGGGTACTGTTTTTTTGTCAGCAGTTTGGTTTTATCTTTAACCTACCAACTAATTTGGCGTTTGGTGGGCCATTTTAGTGTAAATTTCTTTGTTATCACTATATTGTTGTTTGTTTTATTTTAGCAGTGTGTTTTAACCTTTTATAGAGTTTTGCAGTGTCTTTTAACCTTTTATAGATTTTAGCAGTGTCTTTTAACCTTTTATGCATGTTTAGTTAGCCAGGCACAGTGTTAGTGGTACTGTGGTATCCTTCTGTCGACCTGTTTTCACTTTTTTGTGTGAAATAAACTATGCTTATTCTTATTCTTATGTTGTTGGAATTACAACACCAAAAGAAAAACAAAACGAACAAAACAAAACAAACAAAAACAAAAGAAATTGCACTAGTATGCAAATTAAAAAGGCTGAGTGCTTTGATTAACTAAAAGTAAATTTGCATTTAAAATAGTTTGGTGTATCCAAATGATGAAAAAATTAGTCTATACCCAAAATTGGACTTTGCTGAGACTAGTTTGACAGCTGTGGACAGTGCTGTTCAGAAACAGTTGATTTCCCTGTGATAACTTTCAAAATCCTACTAATCAATTTTTTATTTGAACAATTTACCATTTTATTTTATTTTTGGCAGGATTTGATATGGGGGTCAATCGCCAAAAATTCATTCACTTTCATTTATAAGTAAAAAAAAGGGCGGGCTGGCGGGCGGGCGCACGCACGCAGTTGTCCAAGCTTACATTAGATTTAGTTAGTTCAAGGGTTAAAAGACAGAGGGCCTACATCACGTTTGCACGACAATATTGTGACTGCAAAAAACATGACGTCATCAATACTGTGCCTCTTTGTTGAAAAGTGAGTTCGAATCCTTACTTATACAGACAGTTCCGTTTGGCAGGCACACAAACAAAAGAATTAAGATTATCGAGATTTCTAATGCGACTCCAATAGAATTAGGAGTGGGAATCTCGGTAATCTGGCGACACCCAAACAAATATTACGATCTTAATTATATAGATCTACTAAATCTGGAACCAAAGCACCTACAAAGATGGGAGTAGGACCAAACGAAAGATAATTAAACTGCGCTCAGTATAGGCCTATTTTTATCGCTGTAACTTGATATTATGACCCTCAAATACGCGAAAGAACCTGAAAAATAACGTCAAAGTTTTTTTAAACTCTCTTGACGTTTGATCATGACGTCATATTTTACCTCCTCGAGAGAAGACATGATCTGGAAAAGGATGCCCGGGAAAAATAACCTAAAAGGACGACGTATTTGCAACACACCACATATAGATCTTAAAATTGGTTTTGTATTAACTGACTTGATGAATGGAAAAATCAAAACAAATAGATTTGGTTTTAAAACGGTGTCAACATTTGTGTTTCTGAAGCACGGAGGTGCATGGATTGAATGAGCAAAGCAAGCGATTGCCACGTAAACTAAACTTTTCAGTGCATGTTTCACTTTGTCTATCAATCTTTCATCTCTCATATTCGTAGGGGGATTACTTCTGGAGGAGAAGACGTACAAACGTGTAAACAAACAAAGCGTATGTTTGGAAGGATATAGATGAAATGCAGGTGCGGTTAGGAATGTGATGGACGAACTGTGAGCAATAATTACAAATAGTTTGTGTCGAAATAATCAGCACATGATTTTATGATGCTCTTGGAATCAAAGAAATTACTGGAAGCATGGATCGACGCGCACGTAGCTCTCGGATGGCCAGACTGTTCGAATGATTTATGGTTATCATTTGTTTATGCAGTGAAGCCTTATGAAAAACGCGTACTGCACTCTGACCATTTGCTTGATCGTTTTAGACGTGGAATCCTCGAGCGTTGC
>JAHWFP010234352.1:0-18360 GCA_023313725.1 Lithobius niger | reverse complement strand
ATCGCGCATCAGCGAATGAGAGCACGCAAAATCGGTCACGTGGTGCCAACCAGCCAATAATGGTACGCGATTTTCAAATGCTTTGGAAAGTTAGCTTGAAACGGCCAGAAACGGCCTACTACAATTCGCCTGATTGGCCAATGCCAAATGGCCATCGAGAACATATGTTGCGAGGCCTAGATTCAGGGGAATTCCAGCTTTCCAACTAATACAAGATGGCAGCGCCCAGTCGAATATTTCGACCGCTACCACTGATCAAAAATGACCAATTTTCTGCTTTTTAACTTAGGAAAAAAGAATGAGAAAGGCATTTTTGCAGTTTTTAGTGAGTCTACACTCAACTAAAGTGCTTTTAATAAAATTGTAGATATTGGTAACTACGTTTTTTTTGTTTTTTTTTACAGAAATCGATGCAATCATGTCAGGAATTTCAGTGTTTCGCATTTCGATATTTTGGCGGAAAATTGCGTTTTTCGACCCATAGTTTACCTTCAAAGCTTCGACGTATATATACGTCGTTACAGTGTTTGGGATGATTTTTTTTGGACGCATATATACATTCATACTGCTTAAAAGGTTAAAGACAAATGTGGAGCATTTTCATAGCATTTTGAAAATAAATAATAAAATAAAAAGCCGGGTGGCCTGGTCCTTTTTCGTCCTTCGAAATGCCCGAGAACCAAACTTATTTTTTTTCCCGGCCTTATACAACATAATTCAGTTAAAACTAATTTCTAACCACACAAACCTTCGGATTCACAATCGCGACCTCTTGTGCATTGGTGGCATTCAGTCATTCACATACTTGATTTGGATTTAGTCTAGCGAAAACGTAATGCCTTTATTATCATTTATCAAATTTATTAGAATATCACTCCTCCAAAGTTCAACATAGTTCACACGTGTAACTAATTTCTCACCCACAAACCTTCATGACTACAAGCTGTGATGCGATCGCATCTTGCAACGGTCATATTGTCAACAGGGGAGAGTAATCGCTCATCGTCTTCCTCAAGAGAGTTGACGGTTCATATTCAGTCCTTGAGTGAGTGATCCACACGTCTGTCCAGAAAATGGTGGCGAAAACGTTTCCGTTCGTTTGATAACATTAGATTCGTTAAATGTATGAATCTGTAAGCTGGTGTTAATTTTGCAGCACAAAAGCTGATTTAAGGGGATAAAAAGTTGATTTCGTTAAATTTATGAAGCTCGTAGTTAATCTTGCCGCAGAAAAACAAAGATTTAAGGAGTGGGCTTTGACTCGATTATTTTACAGGTTTGACCTTGACGCATTTTAGGGGACGGGCATTAGCGCCAAGTGGGCATTTAATACATGATTTATGGTAAGAGATGTCTATCGAGTAGAGAAAAAAATTAATGATTGGCATTTTACGTTGTGGTTTCATAATATGCAAAAGTTATGTCTGGTTCAACTCACTCAACTGGAATACGCGTCGGCGAATTTTCAATGTGTTCTTTGATCTTCATCACACCAAAAATGTTATTTACACTATTTACACATTTGTACGTTTCAAAGGAGAAGCATATCTTTCGCCTTTCTTCCTCTGATTTCATAGCTGGTAGTGGGCGTTCAGATTTGAGTTTGAATTTTATGGTTTCTCAATTAGGGCCAATAACCATAAAATTCAAAATCAAATCTGAAAGTTACTACCTGCCGCGACATCCAAGGAAGTCAGACAAAATGTAGTACTTCTCTTCGACGTGTACAATTATGTAAATAGTGTAAAACGCCTTATGACAAATCAATGAAACAGATTGCAAATTTGCCAACACATTCCTGTTGAGTGAGTTGGACCTAACATTAAATTTGTGCTTATTGAGGAAAAAAAGCTGTTATTGTTTAGGTACTTGTGTTTTGTATTGTAATTACAGTAGATTTTTAACATTCTGTCAAACTAAATCAAAAATTGGGATGTCGGAATTAGTTTTGGGAGTAATTATAAATAATAAAACTTAAGACCGTAACGAATATGGTTTCAGCTAGCTAAAGCAGAAACTTCTGCTTGTTTGGGGCTCCATTCTACTGAATCCACAATCTACTGACGAGCTCTAACAAGGATGAAACAGTCTGTCTAGAGATCTTTGAGTGAGAGCTAATTGATATTAAATAATAAAACTTTCTTTTAAAATTTACGGGTGTGCTATGTGGTGTTGTAGCTTACTGAATTTTCACATTGTTATTGTTAATATATTGCAGGTAGGATGGTTTCTGAAATGTCCGGAGTATCCAATTTGGGTTATAGGTAGTGAAACACATTTGACGGTTCTCTTTTCAAAGGTAAATCAAGTGATGAAGTAACACAGCAGTAATGAGTATGTTGGAATATGTAGCCTACTAAGAAAATAATAATTCATAAGGGGCAAAGATAATTTGAACTGAAGATACATCTTTCTGAATGTCGAAAGGTTCATCGTTTACTTTGGTATTTCAACAATCACTAACGCTAGTTATGCTTTTACCAACAGGCTCTCTTCAACTCAAGGTTGTGGAGTGCTTCGCAACCCTTGAAATCAACCTACAACATTGAGTTGAAGAAAGACTCTTTGGTAAAAGCTTAACTAGTGTTAGAAAAGATAACCTCTGTTTTTTTTAGACTTGACCAGTATTGTTAAAGGAGCTAGTAAAGGAACAATACTTCTGTGCAGCATATTCAGTTTGAGTTCATGAGAAACCGTACTGATCTGACAAGTCTTTTTTTAAATTTATTTGCGGTTTTCGATTAAGCTATAAATTAAAGAGTAAAGACATCACACGATGTCTAGCAAATTTTCCAAAGCCAACGAAATTTTTCGATGTATTAAACTCCACTTTTTTTCTTACAGCAAAATTTATTGTTTCCTTTTTATATTAACTCGCCCACACTGTAGCAAGTGATAATATTTAGTGAAACCTTCATTTACCTTCATTTAGTGATTCCTTCATTTACAGGAACGTGCATTAGTTTGTCCAGAAACACCTGAAGCAGCTGCTCGAAGGATATTTAATAGTTATGATCCAGAAGGTGAGAATGTGTATTTGTCTATACCAAGAATTTATAGGGTTTGGGAGGAGAATTTGTAACTCTAAAAATTCCCTATTGAAACACGTTAGATCGGTCCCCATTAGTTCAGTCCGAGTTTACAGAGGGCGCCACGTGTTCCATCTGATAATTTTTACTCATTTTTCAGCCCAAATCTAAAGTAAACTAAATTACAACTAAGCTAGGCTAAATAATAATTAAAATCAAGCTAGTTTCATTTAGTTTAGTTTAATTTTAGGCTGATAACTGAATAGAAATACCCGCATAAAACACATGGCGCCCTCTATAAACTAAGACTGAACTAATACGACTGTATCCAAGACGTTTCAGTAGGAGGTCTCAGTCACAAATTCTCCTCCCCAACCCTATAAATTCTTGTCCATACTAATGTAAAACAGATATTTTAAAGTCCTTTTTTTTAAAGTAGTGATTCAGAAAAAAAAAAAGTTTCGTAAAGAAAATGTGTCGGATGATCCTCATTGATTAAGCGGATCACTAACGTATTGATTGTACCAAACTATTGGACCCAAGCTTGGTTTTTATGTCTTGTGGCCTACATTTCTGGGCAACCTTTTCCGCTGGCAGGCAACATGGAGAAAAATATATTTTGAGGGGTCAGGGTGGCTTAACAGCTACCATGACCATCTTGTATGCCAAAATTCATGTGTTCAACTTGGCCTTAGCTCTTCCCTGTTCATTCAGGGTGAGAAGGGCCCGGAAATGCTCATGTCGATTGTGGTGCATTCAAAATCATAGATGTTTCCTAGAAAAATTGTTCCTGATAACCGTGATAGTTACAAAGGACCTTAATTTGACAATTTTCCTTTTTTTTTACCGAGTGCTAGCTCCTAAGATGGTTGTTCTGTACTGTAGCCATTGTGTTTCTTTATGCTATAAAAAAAATCCAATACCTGTCAATTTTTGCATTATTGTCTCAATGATGCTTGTTGGATGCTTGAAATTTGAACGGCCTCCTCGGTGACACAAGCACTCATGCGCATGCGTGGTGTGGTCCTCCCTATAAGAGTGGCGGCTACGCGGGCTCGTCATGTCTTTGTCTCAAGCCGTCGCCTGTTGCGGCAGGTCATTCTTTTTGGTTTTTCGCTTTTGTCCGTTTTTCTTGGCAACCGTGCTCACCCGGAAACGTTCCCCACTTCCACCACGCCTAGCAATGCTTCTCCCTGGCCTTTCACTGTTTCACCTTGAAGAGACTGAAGATTGATTTCACCTAGAACCGTTCATTCGTCCGCTTGGGACTGTCCCTTCGTTGGAGTGAAGACGTCGTGGCTCCTTCCCGTGTCTCCCGGGACCGCCCCACCTTCCACACCGGCTGGGAATTTTCCCTCCATGCCCCGCAGTCGCCCCTTCGTCGCTTTCATCGCTGATCTTCATTCGACGACATTGAATCCACTCCACTCTGAAGAGTCCTGAAGTTCGGGTCCACCTGAATCCGTCCCATCGTACGCTGAGAACGTCCTTTCGTTGAAATGAAGACATCGTGGCTCCCTTCCTGTGTCTCGCGGGACCGCCCCACCTTCCGCGTCGGCTGATAATTTTTCTTTCAAGCCTCGCGGTCGCCCCTTCGCCAGTGGTTTCGTCGATGATCCCTTCACCCGTCACGTGGCAGTGGTAGCTCCCTCTTCCCGCCCGGGATCGTCTGACTTCCCGTTCTGGCCTGCAGCCTTCAGCCGCTTCCTCCCTCGTCCGTTGAAATCGACCCTTCACTATACCGGAATCTTCATGGGTCTGACCGGCCCACTCTCTGTTCCATCCAGCTTCGTTTCATCAGCCGCCTCCTTCGGTGATTGCCCTTCGTTGGATCTGAAGTCACCGTGGCTCCCTTCCTGGGATCGTCCCACTTTCCGACTGGCCGACTACGCACTCCCGGTCCTGTCGGTCACCTCTCCTCATGGTCGGCCCTTTGCTAGTTGGTCGATCGTCACGACTCTTTTCCCGTTTCGCCCGTAGTCTTCCATCCCAATGCAGCCGTCGACGGTTCCTGCCAAATGTCTTCATCCCTTCGTCTCATGCTGTCAACCTCTTGAACCCACGTTTCTCCATGACTGTTTCTGGATTTCCCGAAGACGCCTCTCCAACCTGGCTGCATATCCGGCCCACGACCGTCTGCCCTTGGACCCAAAGTCACCGTGGCTCCCTTCCCGTGCCTCCTGGGACTGTTCCACCCTCCGTTGGTCTGGTCTTACCCGGTCCTTCGGTTGCCCGTCTCCTTCATTTCGGGTCGCCCTTCGTTCGTTCCTAAACCAACAGGTCAACTCCATCTCCGTGGACATCCTCAGCCCTTCGACCACCCTTCCATTCAAACAGATCCACCTAGGACCCCTTCGCCTGGTTCTTCAAGCCTTTCACAGGATTCAGCATCTCGTCCCCATGACTGTTCGATCCCCGGACCGTATTCAATAACAACACTCTTTCCCTTCGTCCTTTCACAGAGTACTGCACCGAATCCAGTTTGTACTTCCCGCCAGACCAACAGTCGTCCTCCTTTCACGGAACACCTTCGCCACCTCCATCGGCCTTTCGCATCATCCTCATTTGAATTGAATGGGACAGGAAGAAACAGGTTCGGCTCCCCTCACTTTTCCCCAAGTCATCAGCTTCCTGTGCCTTTCGCACACCTCAGCCTACGACCGCTGTCTCTCGACCCTGTTCTCGCTTTCACCCGCCAAAACTGCCGCTCGTCACGACCACCCCCAGCTTCCCTTCGTCAGCCCTTCGACCGACCGTCCTTCACCAGCTCCTTTCTCACGAGTAAAGAGCCCTTCTCGGCCTCGGCCGTTCTCACCACGGCAGCCAAAAAAAAAAAAACAGCATACCTTATCTCTTCCTTAGAAGGCCGCCAGTTACCCACATCGAGTCTCCCTTTCCCTCCAACACTCACTCAGGGTAAATTCTCCTTCAGTGCAAGCATTCCATTAACAACTGAATTCAACCCGACCCCTCCGCCTCTCCACTAGGAATCGGCCTTTCACCCTCTTCTGGATCCACCTGCATTGCCCAGCAGCGTCACTGCTACTCCCTTCGTTTTCCCTTTCCGCCTTTCACTTCCGGCCTGGCTCTTCATTTTCCCGCCTCCCGCACCACGTGACGCTCTGTTGTTGCCTTTGACCTTTGGTTCTCCAGCCCCCCACAATCTTAGCCATCCCTCCAACTCCCGGGTAAACTCCTTCAAATTCCTTAACATTGATGGTGATGGTGCTGTCGGGAGTTTTGATGGATTGGGACGACTTTACCCAGGATTGCCGTTATCACAACAATCCTGGGTAAAGTCGTCCCAATCCGTCAAAACTCCCGACAGCACCATCACCATCAACTCGGACACCACCATGCAACGAGATACCCCTCTTATCCCACCAATCATCGAAGAAAGCCTGTCGTCTCCGTTACTTGTTGACATTCCAGAAATCGAAGTGCTTCCACCACAACAAGTTGAGGTTCCCGCAACCCCACACTCGCCACAACGTGACAACACGGATATTGACTCCCCGATACTCCCCCACTCAGTTTCAGCCTCCTCATCCGACGAAGCATCAACCCAGGACATTCCTGAAAAAACTTCCAACGCAGTCACTTCCCAACCATCGCTGTACGGCTTGGACAATGAGGATGCCACTGACATCAACCAAGACCGCATTTTCTTAACCATGAAACACAAACTTCATTTGAACGTCCGTGCGCGTCACCAGTTCCAGAAAAATCAAGCAAAAGTGAAACCATACCTACTCCACCTGCAAGTAGAGGTCGACCAAATTTCGGTTTCGGTTTCGGCACCGAAACTGTCAAATTTTTGGTTTCGGTTTCGGTTCTGGTTTCGGCCAAAAAATATAGGTCAGTTTCGGTTTTGGCCGAAACCGAATAACTAGTTTCGGTTATGGTTTCGGTTTCGGTTGAATCCTATGCTGCAGTTTCGGTAAAACCGAAACCAATTCCCCTCCTGCCAGTAGCCAATTTCCGCGTAGTCTAACTAGGCCCAGGGGCACCGATATCCAGATTCTGCTTTATTCTGCCATGCCCATCAATAATAAATACATTTTTTGCAATCCATATTTAATCATATTTATAATGGCATCGTTGCACTGCAGGGAATTTACGCTTTCATTGCCGTTATTTACGTTTTCAATCGAGGCTTATATAGCCTACTCATTGAATGAAACTCTTCTCTGGTGCTCTGGATCTCCCTTACTGACACAAGTTATTCATTTTAAAATTAAAAATAAAAAGCTAGCAAGCAGAAATAAAATGCAAACGAAAGTCATGAATTATTTACGTATGATTGACATTTTTTTTTAGGTGTGGGGGTGAAGGGCACGCGTGGATTTACTCAGCCTAGCGGCAGAAAAGAGGTAAACTGGTCTCTGCCTCCCAGTCTAGTCTACGTCTGTGAAAAACCATGCAATCATGATTTAATGATTTTATCCTTACTTTTTGTCTAATTATTAAAAGTGATATTATTAATGTTAGGTTTTGGTTTTGGTTTCGGTAGTGGTTTCGGTTTCGGCCGAAACCGATTTAATGGTTTCGGTAGTGGTTTCGGTTTCGGCCGAAACTGAATTGTCAGTTTCGGTAGCGATTTCGGTTTCGGCCGAAACCAAATCTCCGATTTCGGTAGTGGTTTCGGTTTCGGCCGAAAGTGAAAAACTTGGTTTCGGTCGACCACTACCTGCAAGATATCCTCTTCCGACAACACAACACCATCACTAAACTAAAGACGGAAGTTAACGAACCACGCACCACCAACTCCGAACAATTTAAAAAACTTACCGACAACGTTCTTCAAAAGCCATCCGGGATAAGAAGCCCACAACAACTCCACCGCACCCGGGCTTGACCCCACTCCCACAGTTCATTATCCATGGATCCTACAACCAATTGACGGTATTCACACCATGCGACCAACATACAAGCAACCCAACCGCTTGCAACATCCAATACTACTTACAACCCCTTTTGATCCTCGGTTGAAGCCTACCTCCTTTCCTGTAGGGCCCCTCAAATTCACTGATCATCTCCTAGATGACAACAAACTTTTGTTGCTCCAACAGAAAGATAATCAACTCTTCCAAGAAAAACAATCCCACATCACGGAAACATGGAAAGTGTTGAAATCAACTTCCTCCTCCTATGAGCTCCTCACTTACTCTCTTTGGCAATTCGATAATGCTCAACATTCTCGCCCACTGCTCCCCGAAATGTCAGAACTGTCATCCGTCCCTACCACTGATATCCCTCGTAACATATGCAGATCAAAAGCTAGGAATTACTGCATGGGCGTACGGACCCACCCTACCTCCCAATTTTAACTTCACTTCATAAGCCAGCCAAACCATTTTTTTTTCTTTAAATATGTATAAGTAATAATAATAAAAATTTGTGTAAAAAAGAACAAGGAAAACCCCTCATATTCATTATGAATCAAGAATTTTCTTCCTATTTTAAACTCTCATGTTTTCCTTCTTTCTATCACACGGCTCCCCTCTGACTCCCCTTCCTCACTCAGAAGGGGACTTCCAGGTGATCCCTCTCCTTGACCAGTGTTCTTTTCCTAACAAACATCTAAATTTGCCGGACCACTTCCAAACCCTTCCTGTTCACCCTTTGGGGAACCTTTCAAACCCCCCTCCCGTTTTGAAAAACATCTCCTGGTAACCCACTTGGAAATCTCCGTCCAGCCATTACAACCACCTTCTGTGGACTCCAACTTGTGATCTTCCATGAACTGCCCTAGTCCAGAATGGAACCAAGGCACCACCACCAACCACGGAAACCTCCATCGGAAGCGTTGTCCTTGCCCATCACTCTTTAAAAGTAATTTTCACCTCATCTCCCATTACATTAAAAAAACAAAAAAAATTTCCAATGGGACCATTTTCATGTCCACCGTTCATGTGAACACACTCTAACTGGGTGTCGCCACCTCAGAACCTCAGGGAATTCGCTCAAAAGGTGCCCGCTGCCTAATTTGACGAGGTCGGCCTGTCAATGCAAAAATTGACAGGTATTGGAGTTTTTTTTATTTTATATTTAACCAATGCCTTTAATGTTGATGTGTAATATGATTTTCGTCTTATTTTAGGTAATAATTTTATATCCGCCGTTCTCTTAGGAGATGTGCTGCGATCATTAGAACTATTTTGTGATCCAGAGTAGTAAGTATATTTTACTATTCTACATACATACTGCCAGTATTTTTTTTTTCCTGTAATGGTATCGTTATTTGTGGAGAAATATTGGCAGCTCAGAATTGGGGGTTTTCCTGTTATTGGCTTAAGGAAATGAAAGATTCGTACGAGTAACGCTCATATTTAAAACAGAAAATACTAAATCGTATTTCACGAATTTTCGAAGACAGAGACATCAACACCTAAGAAGCGTTGATTCACTTGCCATCCACAATGAAGTAGATTCTGGAACATCCTTAATGAACCTGCAAGGCCCATTCAATCCAGGAATCCGGTATCTGGAAAAAATAAAACAACTTTATTTCGTTTTTTGTGTGTAAATTATCCGGTACCGGCCCGGATCCGGAACCTAGATTTGGAACCGATCCGGTACTGGCATCAAGTTATTGGGAACCAATCTGAATTTGGTAAAACGGTATCTGGTCCGGTAAAACGGTAACGGTATCGATCCCTATGCATAAAATTTCAGTACGAGATGGTAGGGATCGACCAAGTCTGGATATATCCGGATCCGGCACCGGATAATGCAGTATCCGGCGAGGTCCGGATCCGGCAATTATATTGAGCCGGATACCAGTTGCAACACAACCAAAACATTGTCGCCGTAAACATGTTGCTTGCCTCTGTAAAATAAATCGTAGTAAAATAACTAAGCGATCTACGGGTGTAAAAAATTGAAGACTTAATAATTACAGTGTAAATTATTGAAAAAATACTTGGGACAATCAATCGTATTAGGTTTTCATAACTTTAAAAAAAAAAAGTTGAAGTTCGACCACGTAAATCTGCTTTACGAAAATATTCACCTTCCGTTGCAGTTCATGGGAGACTTTGAAATGATAACGTCCTCTGGTTATTCTTCCATTACAGCGTTGTTTACGGCTTCCGGTATCTTTTTTTAAAGTTGTTAATACCGTATAAGTAGTTTAAAGTTGTTTTATTTCCTAATTTATATTCACTATCGTTGAATGCAATCCCTTTATGGCCGCCATCGCACTCATCGCGCTCCCACTCCCAGCCGGCTGTCCGCCTAGAGACGCGCACCTGCTAGCTCCAATGGCTGTGACTTGACTTGCTTCGCGTGACGTCACTTGTGACTGGTCCCCGCTGCGATGAGTGATCACGTGCTTTACACGTGCCAATTGGGGAATCCCAGCTTTCCAACGCGACCAAGATGGAGGCTGTTCGTTGCGTTGTTGTGTTACGACAGCTTGAACCAGCGCCTAGTTTTAGCAAACAAAAGCAATTTCACGTCAATTTTGACGACATGACCAACAACAACATCAGTTGAGGTAATTAAAAGATGATATTAAATTAAATAAATTCAAAATAGTGCCAAAGTACCTAATTCAGTCGGCCTAATTTATTCAGTACCTCTGTTGTATGCAATTTTCTTTCCAAACGGGGCTTTGAATCAAGTGACGAAAATCGTGGTTTAGACGCCAAGGGGTTAAATTTGAAAAGTTAGACGGTTTAATGACGGCATCAAAAACTAGCAAGAAATAATAGCATGATAAACCAAAGATGACTTCCAAGACAGTTTTGTTCATAAAATAAATACAGCTTTTTTTTTTGCTCTCGTTCTTTTTTTTTTGCTTTCGGTGTTTGTTATACTGTGCGCAATACAAAACGGAATGAAAGGAATTTAAAAGGGAATGAAAGCAAAAAACGGAATGAAACCAACGTAAAAAAAGCTGTAAGTAAAAGACCTGTTGTGATTTTGATTTTTTTTTAATGCAATCAAAATTCAATAATTTTAATGTAAAATAAACGCATAGACTACATACTGGTTTCAGAAATATTACAAAATTTTGCAAATTATTTTTCAAAATGAAGCAGTAGGCTAATCAATGAGAAATCCTTCAACTAGAAAAATGTTTTTTGATTGATTAACCTAATGAGTGCTTTGTTGTAATTTTTCAAAAAAAAATTTGCCGAGTTTGGCAACATTGCAAAACAGTTCTGTAGCCTACATGCAATTATACTATACTGGTACTCTTAATAGCGTAAGACGTCTAAGTGTTTAATGTAAGAAAGTAATGTGAGACAAAGCGAAAATTAACACCATAGCTGCAACTTATAAAGGGAAAGAAATAAACAACTTTATTTCGTTTTTGTGTGTGAATTACTCGGTATCCGGTATCGACCCGGATCCGGCACCTAGATCCGGAACCGACGTGGATCCGGAAAAATGGTATCCGGGCGATCCCTACGAGACAGACATCTGTTAGTGGTAATTCGAAATACCGTTTAGGATTTTAAAAAGTTGATGTAATGTATCTAATGTAATGTAACTTTCATCATCGCTTGCATTGCATCCATACTCACTTCTCGGGAAAAGCTCGAATCCGGTGAAAATGCAACAACTTAAGCAATTTTTGACCGATTCTGACATTCATATATATCAAATTCATCGTCTGAAGGACAGCTTTCCGGTGTCGTAAATTGAAACCCAATAGCTTAAACCATTTTTAAGGTATATCCGAAAAACTGGAAAATAGGGATCGACCACATACCGTTTTGCTGGATCCGGTTCGGTTCTGGATAATTTGATGTCGGTTCCGGATCTAGGTTCCGGATCCGGGCCGGTACTGGATACCGGGTAATTCATGCACAAAACACGAAATAAAGTTGTCTATTTTTTTCTCCTTATGAGTTACTGCTATGGTGTTAATTTTATCACTTCTTTTTACGCAGTACCAAAAGTGTTCCAGTTACTGCGAACAGGTACTGCGTAAAAAGAAGTAAGTGATAATGAACGAAAACCGAAGTAAATCATCCGTTCCATCGGTATTTGAAATGGTGTTAATTTTCACGTTGTTTTACATTATTTTCTTAAATTAAACACTTGGAAGTCTTGCGCTATTATGAGTACCAGTACAGTGAAACCTCTTTATAACGATGTTCAAGGGTCCTTGGAAAGTAGAATGTTATATCAGGTTTATTGTTATAAGCAATCACTGTGGCGTATGCATGGTTGCTTTATGTGCGTCAAAAATAGCATTGTTATAAACAGGTTTATTGTTGTAAGAGGTATTGTTATAACGAGGTTTAACTGTATAGTATAATTGCCTGTAGGCTACAGAACGGTTTTTGCAATGTTGCTAAATTCTGCCAATTTTTTTTTGAAACAGTCAAACAAATCACTCGTTAGGTTAATTAATGAGAAAATATTTTTCTAGTTGAACGATTTTGCAATATTTGTGCAACCAGTATGTAGTCGATGCATTTATTTTAGATTAAAATTATTGAATTTTGGTTGCATTTATAGAAAAATCAAAATCACGACAGGTCTTTTATTTACAGCGTTTTTTATGTTGGTTTTGTTCCTTTTTTGTTTTTGCTTTCGTTCCGTTTTGTATTGCGCACAGTATAACAAAGACCGAAAGCAAAATAAAATAACGAAAACAAAGAAAAAAAAAGAACGAAACCAACATAAAAAAAGCTGTATTTATTTTTTTACATTTTATGAACAAAACTGTCTCGACTCTTGCAACATGGAAGTCAACTTTGGTTTATCATGCTATTATTTCTTGCTAGTTTTTGATGCCGTCATTAAACCATCTTACTTTTCGAATTTAACCCCTTGGCGACCAAACCAGGATTTATCGTCACTTCAAAACCGTCTCTAAAACTCCCAACGCACCCTCGATTCAGAGTCCCATTTGCAAAGAAAAGCCGCCATGGTATACAACGGAGGTGTAATTCAGACTGAACTTCAACTTTGTTTTTTTATGAAAACCAAATACGATTGTTCCAAGTATATTTGTGTGCAATAATTTACACTATAATTATTACATCTGCAATTTTTTATACCCGTAGATCGCTTAGTTATTTTACTACGATTTATTTTACCGAGGCATGCTACATGTTTACGGTGACAATGTTTGGTTGTATTGCAACCAGTATCCGGTTCAATATAATTGCCGGATCCAGGTCTCGCCGGATACCGCATTATTCGCTGCTGGATCTGGATATATCCAGACTCGGTCAATCCCTACTGGCAAACCATTTGTACACGTGGAGTCACACAGTCCGTTAAGCAGAATCTGGGTTATTATCCTAACAAATTAAAAAGACACTTGCAAAAGAACTGTGTTCACCAAGTACTCGAACTCTGCTTGTCACTCGAATCTTCTGTTGTAAATTCAGTTTGCCTGGATTCGTATTAAAGTTATTCTACTCGCACACACCCCCTAATAATAGCAGCGAGTTAAAGAAGTTTTGGAGTAAAAAAAAATTAATATGGTTTAATACGAAGTTTTGGAGTAAAAAACACTTAATGCGAGTAAAAAAAAAATGTAATGTGACCTGCTGCAGTTTATAGAACTGTAAGTGGCCAAACGTTGACCCATTTCCTGTGCAGTGGTGTCCTTCACAATATGGCGTATAAAGTTATTGCTAAACGTAATTCGACCAAGACTTGCAATCTTCCTAGAAAAAAAAAGACAATTTTGGGAAGTTTTTTTTTAGTAAAACATTGATCTTAAAATTAGGAAACATCCCGTGAAAGTTGGATGGACGACTACGACCGTGTTTTTGTGATAATAAAACAAGGTTTTCTTTTGTTTCTTATCCATTTTTGGCTTTTGTGGTAGAAAATTCAATTTTTTGAATACCGAAAAATCGGTCGACTCAGCATTTCTACTTTGGTTCAAATTCATGACTTATACTCACAGTTCGATCACGCAAAACCAAAAGTCAAAGATTTTCAAAGGTATTCACCTCGAAACTTGCGAATTTTCGACAAGGGAGGGAGTTTTGAATTTTGGAAGTTCGTTGGGTTTGGAAGAATTGTGAGTGTGGGTGCTGGGTGGCTTAACTGCCTGAAGAAGACAACCAGTAAAGGTTGTCGAAAATTCGCAAGTTTCGAGGTGAAAACTTTTGAAAATCTTTGACTTTTGGTTTTACGTGATCGAACTGTGTATAAGTCAAGAAGATTCAATCCTGTAACAATTTAGAATGAACAATTTGGATTTATGTTTCTAATGCGTTGTTTGCACACATTTACAGGAATTTACAGGAACATTATATGATTTGGCCTTGAAATGGTAAAAAAAAATTCAAACCTCAAATTTTCTTTGTGAGATTTGATTTTGCATCTTAATTCTTCGTACAAAAAAAGGTTGTTGGCACGTTATTCATCCAACTGTTAAACTTAGATGTGAACCACAAATTTTGCCTTCTGAAAGTAACTACGTTCCGGCCCTTGCTCGTCTGTTGCTGTACTTCGTTGATATTGTCCTTAGTCAAGTGATTGTATGTATGCTTTTCTTTCTCAGTGTAGACGTTATGAAGCAAAAATTAGATCCTGATGGCTACGGCATTATCCTTCTGAACACATTCATGGAAGAATTCTTTCCAGTTGATGCTAAGTCTGCAACACCAGAGACATTTACGCTTTATCATTACAATGGGCTAAAACGATCATGTCCTAATGGGAAGGTAAGTTGCCAGGTTTTAAGTTACATGATTGCCATCATTAGCATAGCTCTTTAAGCTTTAATTTATTTTGTGACTAGTCTGACTCCATAGAAACGTTAAGGTCACAGTCAAGTTACTCAACCCTAAAACTGAAATTCCTGATCAACCATTTAGGCTAACATTTGGTGGATATCTTTCCCCAATGCTACAATTTGATGTGTAAAAGAAATTTATTTATTTATTTTGCTTTGACCGTACACAAGGTTCAACAGGGAAAGTTAGAAGAAAACAATGAAAACATGACAAAAATATGATGTAGGTAACCAGGGAAGCCACATCAGCATCCTGGAGAACTGCCATCCTTGGTTGTGATCGTGGGCACGCAATCTCGGGAATTAGAAGGGTGGGACAAAATTAGAAGGATGGGACAAAATTCTTACATATAAAACCATACATGAAGAACTAGGACAAAAAATCTAAAGGGCCTGTGCCCCCAACGGGGAGCTAGGGGCCCCTCAAGGGGCTGGTTCTCAGAAATTGCTAATTTAAGGGGGGATGAAGGGGACGAGTAACATCTCATTTAAAAGGTCTTGTGAAATCATTCAACATTTGTCCTAACATTTACTTGATATTCCCAACCAGTGCTGACTGGCGATCAAGCAAGCATTAGGCCAAACAAAAAAAAATGGTTGGGTTTGCGTTACCCGACAGACCCTATTTTTACGAGCCGACCCTAAACTTTTTTTCCATCCAAGGAAAAAAAACCTTCCTATGTTGACACTCCATCCTACGATACAAAAATGGTTCAAATGCTTCCTGGAAAAAGGAAAAGTATTGCTCCGTGAACATGAATGTATCTTTATTGCATAAAAAAATATTAAATTACAATTTTTGAAGTAAAGACTTGGTTTAGTAACAAAAAAACGTCCAAAAAGAAATAATTTTCCGACCGACCGACCCACCCTATTTTTTTTAATTGCATAACGCAAACCAAACATTTTTTTTTTTGTTTGGCCTTAGTGATTTAGCTCCGATGACAGTCGTTCATTGTTTCTGCTTGTGGTGAACAACTGAAGATGGTCAAAGAAAGGAACCAGAGCCTTTTAATGTAACATTATGCTACGTTCTTAATGCCTTTTCTTTTTGTTTAGAAAAGGCCTTTAAAGTGCCCTGTTGAAGGTGGGAGGGAGAACAGAGGGTTTCCCGTTATACCCTTCATTCTTTGTTTAAGCCCAGCAAAGCCTGTTTTGACAATGGCTGCTACGTTATGTGCAATGATTTTGCATGGATGTTTACTTTGGGGACACACAAACGGAGAGGGAGTCAGCAGTTTGCACCGAACTTCACTGTGTTGTGTGACATTTAGGTTATTTTTAATTTGTACATTGCGTTTTGGAGAAACTTGCCATTCTCCCACATGGAAGGTAAACTAACTTTGGGGCGAAATCGCTAATGTTTGCTTCCGCACCAGTCATTACTGGTTGGGAATATCGAGTGTTTTAGGACAAATGTTGCATGGTTTAACATTACTCAACCCCTCCCACTTCCTATTGGAAATTTCTGAGAAACCCCCCCTCTTAAGGGACCCCCTACTCCCAATTGGGGGCATGGGGATTTTAGATTTTCTTCTTCTAATTCTTTGTATAGTATATGGTTTTAATATGCCAGAATTTTGTCCCACCCATCTAACTTTAGTGGGTCTATTTTTAAAATAAGTGGACGGGTGGTCTGTATTGCCCTACATGTGTGCAAATATTTCAGTTTTTTATTGTGTCGATATCTCCATCACATTATGTCTGATTAGCTTTAATTTTCTTTGAAATGTATTTTGCTTCAGGTTTATTCTTAAGTAGGATTATTCAGCTATACACAGGCAAAGCAGAGAAATAATATTTTTCATGACTACTGTCTAAACTCGTTATAGCTAAACTGATGGTTGTACTATTTTTACTTCATTGTATCATATTTCAGTTAAAATGTTTTAACGAAATATAAAAAACTGTTAAAAGTATTCGTTAAGCAATCTAATGTAGTAGAACTGCAAACTTATGAATACAATTCTTCTGCTCTTTCAGATTAACACTATACACGCGTAGTGCCCAAATTCGGGCATGTAGCATTCTTGATGAACATGCGTTCAGCCCATTATGCGGTGCTGCTGACGTTTAAACAAGGCAGCTCGTGATTTGCATGTTCTGCTTCTTTGTGGCAAACAATCAGTGTTAGGTAACATTGAATCGAACTTAATGCGAAAAATAGAATGGAATTACTTCATTTTTTGCATCTCATTCGAGAGGCAGCAGTTGTGAGTCATTTAAGATGGCCTCCCGTTCTGATTGTTATCGGATAAGATAATCGCACCTAAGCAGTGTGGATTACTACATACGGGCTGACGATTCAAACGATGCAAAAGAATTAAGTGTTAATAGTTGAGCGACGAACCATAGTTGGGCAGGCTGAGTAGATATAACAAAAGGGCAGCATGTTAATCACGTTTTAAACTTTTAATACTTAAAGAGATCTGACAGAGATTTTGACAGTAGCAACGCCAGGCAAGAAATAGAGCAAACTCGTAACAACTTTAACTAGGTCATAATTATGTTGTAATCTTACATGTCATTAAAATCTGATTATAATCAAAATAATCTTGATTATGATCAAAATAATATGATTAATTCGATTGTTTTAAAATAATCATGATTATTTCCAACTCTGGGCAATGCCTAGCTGAACCCCAGATTTCAAATACAGATTTTACAAAGAGATCGGAGAGATGGGAGCGGAAATTGTTGTATCGCAAAATTTCAACCGAAAGTTTTTTTTTTGGGGGGGGGGGGCTTGTTGTAGGAGGACCAACAATATCAATTTAAAAGACTGTGATCTGGGAACTATGAAAGACCAACAGCAAGTAACTAGGTAACTTTAGCACACTCATTGAAGGCCAGAAACTGCCAAGCCCACAAAACAGTGGCTGCCGTGGATAGCAACCGCCGTTAAAACAGCTAAGGATCACAACTGAGCAACAGTGAATCAGTGATGGTGAAAAAAATTCATGTGTCATGAGGAGGCTATAGGAAATATACTCGGGGCTTTGTATTGGGCCTCCTCCATCGCAATAGGCCATTATTCTACCGAAAATTAGCAAATTTATCAGTATTTTACAAGAAAAGATCTTGGCATTATCAAGTTGTCCTGATAATCAGGGTTTGGCTGTATACAATTAAATAATTCCACCGTCAAGACCTGCAAGCTTGTAACCTGAAAATCGGCGGTTCCAGTTTCTCTCTGGCATAACTCCATGAGTGAATAACTAATGTATACAAGCCTACCCTCCACGTCACTGTACACACAAATCACTTGATTTACAACTATGTTCTTGTTGTGTAACCTTTGTATAGTTTGTGAAGTATGTTGATTTCTTTTCTTGCAGGTGCAATACCTAGAAGGTCAAGCTTGTCTTCCAGAAGAAGACCTTAAATGTGTGCCTGATGCCACACCAATTTTAACTTGCTTACAGACCAAGTGGTCGGGCATTGAAGTGCAATGGGCTTCGGGAACAGTTCCGTCAATCATATAACATTGGTTTTTGACTAGAGCTTTATCAGACATCATCATTACGCGCTACAGATTTCACATTCATTAATCATTCGAAATCCATTACGAGTCATATACTTCATTGAAATATTTAAAGCTTTTTT
>JAHWFP010234351.1:13951-44351 GCA_023313725.1 Lithobius niger | reverse complement strand
GCTTGTTCAGAAACGGACATCAACTGACTTGATAAGCTGTAGGAAAGCAAAGCATTTAGTTTTGAATGTTGGTGAGTACAGCAGGACGAAACCATTTTAATAGTTTTACTAGAGCTTTTAAATAGTATACACTTCAAGTTTGTCACAATTCGTTCGTAACTAATTTTAGACAAACCTAATCTACAGCCCAGAATATAATCAGTTAATCATGCAGGTTTCAGTGAGTTATCTCTATGCCAGTAGTAGACAAGTGGCCATAGTAGTCATCTGGTGATGGGCTGGTTTGCTGGTTCGAATCAGGGTCACATCAGTTGAATGAAACGTCAAGTTCATAAAGATGGCTCACTGTACTACGTTATTTCTTTCGCTGATGGCTTATTTCCATTTACCGTTTGAGCCTCTAGTGTATATTGAATTGATTTGTATTCCCTTTTCATTGCCTTTGACCAATGGAGTCCTGGTCACGGTTGTTCCCTTAATAAAGGGTTCAGTGAGTTATCTTTATACCAGTGGACAAATGGACGTAGCCGCAGCATGTTAACGTAAGTATTCGTGAACCATTTTTGTAATTCTGACGAAGGGGATTGGCGCTAATCCTCGAAAATTCAAGTAGACTACATAAATTCTAGTCTAATCGGTGGGGTGGGTGTTTAATTTTTTCTCCAAAATGTCTTCCAATCACCACTGTTATCGTCGGTTGTCGATTTTCCAGATATCAGTAAACGTGGTATGGTAGTGATGGACTGGTTTTTCGGTTCGAATCATGGTTACACCACTTGAATGAAATGTGCAGGGATGAGACTGCCTTCAAGAAGAAAAGTCGGAAAGGTCCAAGAAAACACACCACATGGAAGAATTTAACAAAAACTTTGGTTAATTTACAGAGAATCTTCTTTTAAAAAAGTTAGAATTCCGCCAAAAGTATGAAAAATATCATACCTGAATGTGTGCGTAACGGTGGCTTACTGTACTACATTTTTTCTAGTGTGTGGCTATTGCTGGGTGTGTATTTCCAAATTACATTATAATACACAATTTTTTCTGGACTGCATTTCCAATTAATACAAATTGTACTGCACCAATTAGAACAAATTCATAAAAATGTTAAGTAAATTCCATGCAGGCTAGTCCGGATTTATTTCTAAATTTCACAATGAGCAACTATCTATTTCGTTTTCTTTTCCAATAAGCCATAACCAAACTTTTAGGGTTCATTTTTTAATGGAGTGAGGAAATTCAGTTGTATTAACCTCAATACAAAACAGCTAACGTTACTGACATCTTAAATATTTTTGTTTGAAGGTTAATTTTAATACCCACTTCTCTCTAATCACTAATCAGTATGGAAAAAAGTGTCGATGCTGAGAAAATGTCTGTATCGAGAAAATTTTGTGATACCAATACTCAGAATGAGAACATATCAGTATCGAGTTGAAAAGCCTGGTACTGCACACCCAAGGCGACCCTAAAACTAGTCTCTAGCTTATAGACCCTTTAGCCAATTCATTAAATCTGTCATCAAAGCTTAAGTTCCACCATAATTGTGATTAAGAACATATTAAGACTCAAGTAAACAACACGTCCATTTTAGTTTGCTTCACTCACCTTTCAAGTTCTTTTATCTTTTTGTCTTTTGCTAAAATGGCTGCCAAAATATCCATCCCTTTAAGAGACAGAGGGTCTAAAGAATGGGCCTGAAAAGTAACGACACTACATATTGTATTAAACAATACAGATGGTTAAATGATGATGTAAGTAACATACAAAGACGCTTACTCTTTGCAAAACCGCCAAGGCATTTCTGTGTTCCCCGCTGAAATGATAGGCTTCGCCTAGTGTCACCAACACATCCACATTGTCTCGTAAGCAAGCCTAAATATAAAATAAATTTTTATTCCTGGTTACTAATAAAGTTTGAATGTAATTATTTTACACAAGGTTCACACAAAACTCGTGCAGTTTCAAGGACTTCGTTTTTAAACTAATCCATTTTTTTAAGGATTTTTTCCCAAGACCAACAGTGTTTTTTCAGGGACCTTCATTAATCAACAAACCTGTCAAATACGGCTACTCAGCCTTAAATAAGGCATATTTTTACCGGCCATTTAAAAGGTTTTACTGTCATTAGGGAAAGAGCTGGGACTGTTCATTTTTAATGTACTTTGTAAATGGCTTATGTAGCGTATAAACCATCAACCTAACTCCACCCCTAATTACAGCACATATTTTGATTAGCCTGGTTAGAAGAAGTCCATCTCCAACCTTCAAATGGGCCTTTTTCTACTCCTTTGTGTTAATTGGTAATGGCAACATAATAGGCTTAGTTTAAAGTTGAAGTTCATTACAAATACGAACACGTGTAGTATCAGACGTTCAGCTATAGCTCAGTCCCTTTTTTTAGGCAGATCATTTATATTAGAAAGAGGACATCTCTATCTTTTAGGCGAACATATACACATCGTTCTGGCAATTAGGAAGGGTTTAAGGGAGAAAATTAATGGATATTAGGGATGAGCGATAGTCGAAAAACTCGAGCCGAGCCGAGTACGCAACTTGTACTCGAACTCTGCTCGCATCCATACTAATAACTCAAATCCAGTGAAAATGTGATAATAACTTCGTCAATTTTTGATCGATTTTGGCGTTCTAATATACCAAATTCATCGTCTTGAAGGGAGCTTTCTGATGGTGCTGATTAAAAGTTAATAGCGCCATCCTTAAAACTCAAAAACCACCACCCACACAGTCAGTTAAAAAAAATCTTTGTTCTTATTGTCGTAGCAACTCAAAATACGACTGCACACAAAATATATCTATCAAATACTCGAACTTGGCTTGATACTAGACTCTTCTGGTGCAAACTCGGCTCGACTCAAATCGAATTAAAATTATTCTACTTGTACAGTGTACACCCCTAGTGGATATAAATCAAACACTAGGACAGTTTCTGTAAACTGTTGAACCCAGTGAAATTTCTGTAGTAAAAATAAAGAAAAAGATTGATTTCTTTCAAATACACTGATGTGTAACTTTTTTTGTGGGAGAAACAGTAAAGCAGAAAATTAGCAAAATACAAAATTTGACTGATATTTTATAACGACTCTCCATCCCACAAATCAGTTCTTGTTAAATGAAAGGATTACCATCCCATAAATCACTGAGTTGATGCCACGCCCATCTCCGAGTTAAAGCTCAACCGTTATTTTCTTAAATTTCACGACCGTAATACCCATGTTAACCCCCCCCCCCCTAAAATCAACAGCATTCGAAGATTTCTTTAATATTTAATTATTACTCATGTACTATGTCATTTTAGGCATGGTGCTCAAAGAACAACTTTATCAGACGTTGAATTTTGATAAGAGATGCACCGACCAGAAATCGGCCTTTTTTTTTTACTACATATGTCATCGGAGCATGGCATAAGTTTTAGGCCGCAGAAGTTAAAACACCGGAAATCCATTTATTTATTTAATCATCTTGTGACTAATGCACCTGCAATTAATATCTGGAAGCTACATTTTAGGCCTACAGAAATTTTAAATTTTAACTTTAAAATGTTGAATTTTGATTAGAGATGCACCGATCAGAAATCGGCCTTTTTTGACTACATCTGTCATCGGAGCATGGCATCAGTTTTAGGCCGCAGACGTTAAAATACAGGAAATCCATTTATTTAATCATCTTGTGACAAATGCACCTGTAATTAATATCTGGAAGTTACATTTTAGGCATACAGAAATTTTAAATTTTAACTTTAAAATGTTGACTTTTGATTAGAGATGCACCTATCAGATATCGGGCTTTTTTGACTAAATCTGTCATCGGAGCATCATCATCAAATGCACATATAGGCCTACAGAAATTTTAAATTTTATTTCTGAAATCCTCTTAATTATATTTGACTCCATGAAAAATGTAACTTAGTTTCACTTTACTTTCTAAAAATCAAACCACGAGATATCAAAATGTACAGTTTTGCCTTATGAATTTTTGCCTGAGGGCAAAATTTTGCTTCAGGACAAAACAGTAAAGCGACCGTACCCCAAGCCTCCCTCCTCCCCCAGCATCTGAAACTTCAAAATATTGTGTAATTTTCGTTATTAAATTTGTCCCATGTTGTCATGTCGTGTTAGCAGTCACCAGAGCCATGAATGCATTTGCGAACAATTTGCAGCAGACTATGGGATCATTCTGTACACACAAGGCTTATCGCACCACCCGTCTATTTTCTTTGACCCAGACATATGGTAAAACAAACCGTATTTGAAGATTTGCAAAAGTGCCCTAAAGCTTCCCATGGCATTAGGGCCATTTTCAGGAATTGGGATAAGGAAAGAGTAACCAAATAACTTTTATTTCAAACTCTTGATCGTGTTTTCAACTATCATGACAGGCAAACACAAATAAATTATATTTAGCCTAACAGGCAAATATTTTCGGTTGGAAGTGAAAAACAACAACAATCAGTGATAAATAACCCCCTCCCCCCATAATTTTGTTGCAAAATGATTCTTAATGATTGATAACGCCAAAATAACACCCTCGGAAAAGATTCTCAATCCTAAGCAACCGTTGTCAGTGTTACCAAACAGAGTTAAAAAAGTTCTCATTGTCTTCGTCGTCAGCAGTTGACAGCCATCACATCTATTTTACTTCATATAGCCACTCCAACATTTCTCAAAGCCGACTTTGAAACGGAACAAATGTTTGCAACTGAAAACTTTCTAAAAGCAGACTGGCTCATTTTACTTTGGTCTGGAACAATATTACGAAGTTAATTATTGCGCTATGGCCCAATGTCTACCAATTTTAGACATTAAATTTATAAATTGGTAAGCTAATTTTCGGCTGATCACAAAAGTGCAATACTTTTGTCTTTAACCTTCATCCGGTTCACGGGTTTAATGGAACATTAAGTTTTTTAAGTCTTATGTTTTGAGTTTCTCAATTCTCTTGAGTTAACTGTCATGTGTTGACAAGTGGCTCCATCCCTGCATTCGTTTGAGCTAGAGTGGGCCAGAAGCTCCTCCATCCCTCAATGAGGCTCACCATCAGTTCATTATAATCCGTAAACGATTTGTAATCTGGGCGTGGCTTAAAAAAAATATCGATTGTCCACTCCAGTACAACACCACGGCTAGCATCATGGGTAAAAAAAAACGGCCAGTGCAGCAGTCACAAAATGGCGTCTATTAACGCGTCGTCAATCGGGAAAAGAGGTAAAATGATTCGCAGCCAACTAGGGAAATTATTTGGAATGTCTTGTTATCTGCGAAGCAAGGAACCAACAAAGAGCAAGAACGCAGTTTCCCAAGAAACTTCGGATGCAACAAAGGTTTCTTTCAGTTGTTTAAACAAATAGTTAACGAAGGTGCGCAACTACCTGTACTCACTGAAACAAGTGCCACTCCAGCCGCAGCAGAGGCTACAGTTCCGCGGTTCATAACAGCAGCGAAATAATGGCCAAAGGCGCCAATGTCGTATACTTACTCAATACTTTTCTTTCATTCCACACTATCTTATGGAAGGTTTTCAAGCTGTGCATTGCAGTTCAATTTTTTATTTTTTTATTTTCGACATCTTTGTATTCGGAGATATTACAGATAGCTCCTTCAGATATTGCTGATAACTACGGTGGCTATGTGAACCACAGACAACAATTCCTTAGAACCTCAATTATCCGAACCCCGATTATCCAAATACCCTGATTATACGAACTTGCATTTTTGCAAAATATTCAGAAATTTGCTTTTTTTTAGAGACAGAAAAAGCATTGACTTTGAATTATTTATGTTCCAGGAGTCATTTCATGCAAATTATTCTTTTCAGTCTTCTACAATCAAGTATACTTCACAAACACTAAAACTGAGTAAAAAAAACTGTTTTGATATTTTGCGTGTAAATTGGATTATCCGAATTTTCAATTATCCGAACAGCCTTCGGTCCCAATTAATTAGGATAATCAAGGTTCTACTGTAATTAGAGAGTTCAATACTGATTCCGATACTAACGCTCTCTCTCTTCGCTCATTGCCAGTCTAGAGCAGAAGCAGCCACGTTCCACATAGGCATTCCGACGGATCAGGGAAAGTGGCCATCACCAGCTTTGAAACATTAGAATATAAGTTCGCAGGTCAGAAAAACTGCCCACACCTGTCCAGCCAGCTCACTACCATTATATCTAGTTACATATTTGGAGAAATGGCTGCTCACCGTGCAGTACACCACTCTTCATACCCAAAGGCAGTGTCACTAAATACGCCAAAGGCAATGTCCTGGCAATTTCAGAATGTCTCACAAATACAGCATAAGGTAGAAATTACAATAAAAATTTTGCAATTATTGATTTAAAAATTCTTTGTTGTTGCTAACTGTATCCAAATTCAATTTCAGAAGAATACAGTTTAATTATTACGAAAAACCATGCTTAACCATTATGAGTAAACTATTCCATGCATCCGTTCGCTCACGTATCAGCACAACACTGTGCCATCAACAGAACATGACACAAATGGGCAAGCTCCCAAGGAGCTAACTGGGCAAAAGGTGACTACCCGCGAGGCTCGAATCAGCAGGGACGCGATGTGATAGCTGGCTGGTAAGCCGAACAGTTTTATCGACATAATAGAACTTTATAGACTTTTAACGACTTGGGAAAAAATAGCCACCAATTCGTTAATTATCAACCACTCTGGCAGCACTGGAGCCACTGTCAACACATGAGAGTTTACTCGAACAGTACGGTATTCAAAATGTAAAACTCAAAAAACTTGTGTTCGCAAGACCTTTCAGTACTTATTGTGGTCTGCAGAAACCCCTGATCATGGTAGGAGCCAAGGTAACTTCCAGAACAGATCCCATAGTTGCTAAGACAATCTCTCACACTGTCCTGCCAGGCTGAACTCGGCCCCATCACAAAAATATTTTTTTAAACCAATCAAAATTCACATGACTCAAAATTGGTAAAAGTAGCAACACATCTGCTGACAAGCACATAACTGCTGCAGTTATAGATATCTTTCCTCACCCTAGCATCCAGCTGTCGTAGAATAGTGGCAGCTTGAGAGAATTCCCGGGAGTGGAGGTGGGAGTGTGCTTTTATCCAAGTTGACAACCTAAATAACAGAAAAATAAAGAAAAGTAAAACCAAGTTTAAGATACCTTAATAAAGTTGAAGAGGAGGGATGCGTTTAAAAAAATGCACCGCAAATGATTTTGAATTACGAAGACTATGTATCCAGGGTGAAGAACCGATCGAGTTGTTAAATGTTCTTGGCTTAATGTGGACCGTACAACAAACTGTTTATCACAAGTTTTCATCAATTGAAGAGGCTTTGAAGTCACAGAAGAATTCAGAATGAGAGGTTCTCAAACGTTAAGCACAGGTAATCGATTGATTAGGTTTCACTGCTCCGAAGACAGTTTTTGCAAAATTACTATTGCAAGAATTATGGAGAAAAAAGCTGGACTGGGAAGTATTACTGACTGAACCATTTGATTCCATATGGGAGGAATGGAAACCGATTTGTCCGAGATGTCACAAATTTCAGTAAAAAGGTGGTAGGGTATGGTGTTCCATATTTTTTTATTAATTAAAAATACCAGGTTCTTAACTCGACACTATGTTTGACCCCCAACTTTAAAACAAATTTCAGTAAAGCACCTTTACAAATTTTTCGTTATGCAGGGCTGATAACCAAACTCAGCATTTTTTTTTATTTGTTAAAAATGACAGGGTTTGTATTGTGGTTTTGGAGACTGTGACAATTATACGGCAATTATCTCTATGTGTCTTAGGTGTAGCATACATTGCTTCTCTCGTGTGGCTATCGCATACTTAGTGGTGCTCTTGGTTTTGATCGTGGTGTTTGATATTTAAGTTTCTGTATCTGTCGTCGTAATGTTATTAGTCGTGTTGTTAACGGCTTCGTTGAAATAAAACCTTTGCATAAATCTTTAAAAATATGGGAATGATATTTTTAATAGCGTGGTTCAAAATTGCTAAAATGTAAATTGCCCGCTGAGTTCACTGGCTATGCGAGGTACAAGTTGTACTGAAGTGAAGTGTGCCAGTCTTTTCAGGGAGGCCGATCATTGGGTTGGATCTCGGTCTTAACCTCTTGGACAAGAAATGAAGATTCTCCCAGAGAACTTGTTCTCGCCTGGAGAATCTAATTTCTCTGAGTCGAATCCGACGAAACTGTGTTACAATAATGAGATCTTCCCCTACGCCTACGGGGCGTTTTTAGCTCATTAATGCAGTCCTTTATGCAAAAAATTACATCACTTCCGTCTCTATCACACTTCCCCTACCCTGCTCGAGTCCATCCATTCTTTCCTTGCCGTGAATGTTCGATTCCGTGCAGGGAGGCGGGCGGGCTGTGTTTGTAACACAGTTTCGTCGGATTCGCGAGAACAAGTTCTCTGGGAGAATCTTCATTTCTCTATCGCAGAATCACTGTGTTACAGTAATGGGATAGATTAGTAAGCAGTGCACCGAACTCGGAATCGCTCTGAAGACGGCCGTGGCGACCTTGGTCCCACTTGGCAATCAACCCGTACCTACACCCCAGACCACCCAGGGACCCCACTCATCCGCCAGTTCGGCGTCCAAATAAGGGTCCCAGAGGAGGGCCCCTGTGCCCCTCAAGGGATATGATCCCTCCTTGGCCTAGGCCAAAAGTTGGACGAACCAGGCTGCACACCGCCAGTCCGGCGTCACCAATACCGGCCACTTCACCCGATCCACAACGAGTTTGTCCACGCAATGTCCGATTAAAGGACAAGGGAGAAAAAGGTATGGAAAGAACAGCCCCCAGTTTACACTGAACGCATCCACGAACTCTGCCCCTGGGCAGCGCCCCCACGACCCAAATCGCTGCAATTGGGCCGTCGCCTCCAATGAAAACACATCTACGTCTGGCGTACCAAACCACCTACAAATCTTCAGAAACGCCGCAGTTCACAATCTGAAGTCAAATCTGTCCCAGAAATTCCGAGACAGACCATCCGCCGTCACATTCAACTTCCCCCGCACAAATACCGCCTGTACCACACAATCCAGCTGACGTCTACATTGCACCAGACTACGGACCATAGCGTTGAGCACCTGGGACTTAATCCCTCTTGGTGATTCACACATGACACAGCCACTACATTATCGGAAAGGATTCGTACGACCCGTCCCCTGACCAGGTCTCTAAATACGTCTAGCGCCTGCAGCATCGCTAATAATTCTCTCGCATTTATATACACAGCAGCCTCCCCGGGCTACCACCATACCTGTGCCTGCTCCCCAGCCCTTGTCCGAAGTGTCCGTTGTCACCACCGCTGCGGCCTCCATCGGCACCCAGGATTTTTCTACCACCGGGCGACCTAGACACTCGGCCTAACAGTCCAAATCCTCGCAAGACCCTCGCGGGAGGCTTCCTCCGTGCTCCCCCGCACGATACCAGGTCACCAGATCCAGTTGCCACCAACGCGTGTGCAACTGCCATCCTCCAAGGCACACAATAAACTTTCTGCCAAGCCCTGAAGCTCCTGAGCAACAGTGACCGGGTTCCGTTGCAGCACTGCAACCAGTCACAGCATGCGAGCCTGCTTCTCAGGTGGTAGCACAAAACGTGCCGATTTTAGATCTAACATCGTACCCAAAAACTGCAAAGCCTGCGGCGATACCAGAAAACTTTTTCCGTAACTTACGAAAAAACCTAACTTCTGCAAGGTTTCCAACGCCCTCAGCACATCATGCCACACACAGACTACGGAAGGACCTATCACCGCAAAATCATCCAGGTAAACAAAAATCAACACACCGGCCCAGCGCAAGAATCGCCTCACCACTGACATTACACACAACAGCGGTATAGACAACCCTGCCAAGAAAACATTAACAACCGCCGCGCAACGTCCTTTATTGCCACTGCATAATACGCTTGAGACAGATCGATGGTAGCCATCCACCACCCTGGCTGTAAATGCTCTACCACCCTTGGTAGTGTATCCAACTAGCACTTTCTGACCACTACAAACTCGTTCAAGCCCTTCAGTTTCAAAATTATCCTGATCGATCCGTCCGGCTTTGCCACTGAAAAAATAGGGGACACAAAACCCACGCTCCTGTTTTTGACCCGTTCAATCACTCCTTGCGCTAACATCTCGCGTAATTTGGGGGGAAATCTCCTTCGCATCGTCCAGTAATGGCGGTCCCGGCGAAACCATCATCAGCGGAGGCGCAACTCTAGACCCGCACCATCAACAATATCCAACACTGCCGGCGACGCCCCCAATGGCCGCCCAGTCTGCACGAAGGCCCCTCAAACTCCCATATAAACTTTCTTTCCCGAGGCAAACAATCCAACAGCGCATACAACAAAAATATCTCACTTGCGTTCGGTCGAGCAGATTCCTCTGCACGCCCCGGTGTTCCGCATCACTAAAAAAAAAATTATTTGCAAGCGACCGACGTGCTAGTGAATCAAACAACTGCACTTTCCTCTCTATCACCATCAACAACGCCTTTCACTGTCCGCCAACTGCGGTTCCGGCCGGTTCGGTCATTACCGACTCCGACAATGGGTTTCACAAATGAACTCCCTACTGCACGTCCCTGTGCACTAATGCCTCACTAATTCTCAACAATTTTTTACGAAAACCACAAATTAAGCATTACGAACCTGAGAAACTGCACTGCACCACTTTCAACATTCTCAAAAATCAATTATATACACGTGCGGACACACCTGGCCGGCCTATCAGGCCGCCACATTCCCAGTTCTCACAAACTTTCCACTGCCATGCTGGCCGCCATTTTTCCTCTCTCCAACCAGCCTCTAAAAAATTACTCACCACCAAATCGCGTAGCCACGCTGCTTGCTTGGAATAAATGGCTCCTTTCAGTTCAACTGAGAAAAAGATCGTGCGGAACGACTTTCCTATAGCAATGTAATAATCTTAGCTCAAGATTTTCTGACTGCACGCACCAATGGCAAGAAAAAGAGTGGATGGACTCGAGCAGGGTAGGGGGAAGTAGGATAGAGATGGAAGTGACTTAATTTTTTGCATAAAGGACTGCATTAATGAGCTAAAAACGCGCCGTAGGCATAGGGGAAGATCCCATTATTGTAACACAGTGAGGAGGAGTCTGCGACAGAGAATATTAATTTCCGCTGCTTATATTTTATCTCCGGCACAAAACGTTAAATTCGCATGCATAAGCTGTTCGACGCTTTGGTTTGGTGATTGTGCAACCTGTCGGTAAACTCAGCATTTGAGTCTCCCATTTTCTGTGCACTTTCTCAATGCTGCTGCTCGTATCCAGGGAAACTGGTACTTCTGCTCTTTCAAATGTAGATAACAATTGGAATAACTAATTTACAATTTCTAGTATTATTTATTGGAATGAAGTATTTCGTTTGACAAGAAGGTTAACAATTAAGTCTGCACCGATACCAACTTTACCAATCTGATACGAACCGGTTTTAAAAGTTTTGCCGATACCAGCAACGATACCAATATCCAAAATTGTATCCTCAATTTTTATCAACGGTGTAGTTTTCAGCAAATGTACCACAATTAAAATAATTTTTTTTTAAACTAGTAACCATCAGTTAAAACATAGCTAGGAATATAATCAAGTGATTTTGAAAATTCCGTAGCGGTTTTTACATTTAGGGAGAAAGGTGCACTTTATGAATAGTGAACACACAGGGCCCCTCAAACCCGGTAATCCGTTTTCTCCTGAGAGCGGAATTGTTAAGTATTCTTACAGATCTGTGGGACAGTAAGCCTAACAAGTACCAGAGGCCACGCCATTTTGGAACGCCTAACTCAAAAGATGAGGAGAATGTAAACGACCGTTTTCAAGAGTGTAGTAGTGTCTGATGAGGACAGACGTTCCCAGTCTGTCGAAAATTCGCAAGGAATACTAGTAGTGTATTTTTTTTCTGAAATTATGCGCATTTTGGTCCTGAACTTTAAAAAAATAAAATAAAAAAATAAAGTGAATTTCTGACCAAATGCTGCAAAGTGCATGTCGTTAGCTCAAACGGTTCCCGAGTTATTGCGATTTCTGCACAAATTGTCAATACCAATACCGATCCGATACCAATACCACATATTAGGGGTGTGCAAGTAGAATAATTTTAATTTAAGTTGAGCCAAGCCGAGGTTGCAACAGAAGAACCGAATATTGAGCCGAGTTCGAGTAGTTGGTGAACACTTTGGTTTCTGAGTTCTTTGCAGTTTCTTAATATAATAGCAAAGCGAGAATCGTACCACTAAACATGCAATACATTTTTCATTACGCAGGGCTGCACAAACAAATACAGCGTTTTTTATTTGAAAAAATTGGCGCTAGTGGGTTTGGAGATCATGATCACAACAAAACAAGTGCAGAACGATTGATTTGATTGATTGATTGATTGAAATCATTATATTTGATTTCTGTCCTCTCCTGGTTCTGAGGAGTACTACCTAGAAAAGTTAGACTTGAAAATTACACCGCCAGTTTCTGATTCAAACTCGGTGTTATCTTGAAAGCAATGTCCCCCACCCCCCCCACCCCACCCCACTTCCCCCCCCAAAAAGGGTATGTCCGTCTTCTGCCATTCCTCAACAAGGACAAATATGGGACCTTTTTTTAAAGACGTAAAACGAAATCATCCTTATTTTATGAGAGGGAGAGGAAAACTATTTGGCTGTATATTTGATAAGCTGAGCATTCAATTGTCTATTCGGTAACTTTCATTTTCTGAGCACCCACATGCCAAACATGTTTCCCTCGCTATTTGGCAAATGGCAAATGACACTGATGATGGTTGTACTACTTCATATCACTGACAAAACTTACCATTCAATATTAGGGATGCTGGAGGTACCATTCAGCATTAGTGATGCTACTTCAGCTCCTTTGACACCCAATGAGAGGAGACCCTGAGCGGCTTCTAGAGCCAATGGGCACTCCCTAAAACAAGATATTGTTAAGTATAAATTCACAAAATTTTCATTTCCTGTTTTTACAATGCTAGGTTACTCATGATTTCTAGGACAAAGGTGAACAAAATATGCTAAACGGAAGAGTCAGAAATTTAAAAAAATGTCAAGAGCCAACAAAACAAAAATGGGATACCTGTATAAGTAACCTTGTTTAGTCCAACGGAAGCAAAGTTCAAACTGTCTTGGAAATTAAAAAACAAGCGCAAAAATGGCTTGTATGGCTTTTGTTCGTCTTGTATGTTTGCGACTACTAGTGGTGAATTTAGAAAGCTGGTGTCAATGTGGTATTGTTTTTAAAAAAGCAAAAGGTACTTTAACGAGCAGAAAAGTACTTTTTCTTGATATGGTGCGTCAAAATTGTTCGATACTTCGTTCCCATCCTTAGTTACACAAAAGCACAAATGAGATTGGCTAACTTTCAATGATTTAGATGAGGACCAATTGTAAAATTCCCTAGGCAAGGCTTAATTTAGCTGCTTTATGCAGTTTTGAGAGGTCAGCAACAAAACAAGATAATCAACATTGTGACAGAGTTAGCTCAGTCCTGATTCAGCAGCTAGCTGCCACCTCCTAAAGACACTTTCCCACACGCACGAAAACTAGTGTTGAATTGCCAACACCCACCAAAACTTGCAATTTTATATATTTACGATTACTCACTTCAACACTTCCTTAAAACCTGTAACAGCGGATCGCTCCATTCCAGCCTGTTGGTAGAGTTTGGCTAGAGCCATATTGATTGATGCAGTCCGCTGCTTGCCAGGAATACTCTCAAGCTACAGAAATAATACATAAATAAAAATGGTATTAGTATTCCCGAAATGGAATGCATCTGCAGCACAACATAGATATAGTTAAAAACTTACCACCCCAACGGCTTGACTGTACTGCTTGAGATTGCTGTGACACAAATACATTTGGTATTTGATGTCAATGTCGGATGACAAATCCTTCAAAAGATAAGATTTGTTATGTTTAGTGACTTATGCTTTGAAAGCCAAACAATATTTTGTTACAATTTCTGCAAATACAGTATGCACAATTTTCCAATTCTCGATACTCACAACACAGGACCCTTTTGGGTCCAAATGACGATATATCGTCCCTTCAAAAAAGTATATATCGTCCCCTCAGTTCAAAGCCCCGTTGCCAAGAAAAACTTTCAATTGTCGGTGTAATTCCGATTGAATTAGGTATTTTGGAATGCACATTTTCGGTTTATTTAATTCAATATCATCTTTTAACTACCTTAATTGATGTTTTGTTGGTAGTGTCGTCAAAATTGACATGAAATTGCTTTTGTTTGCTGAAAACAGGCCTCGGTTCAAGGTGTCTTACTCAACGCAATACACGGCCGCCATCTTCGTCGCAGTGAAAAGCTGGGAATCCCCATTTCCATGCCTCCTTTGAATGATGTTATCAATATCTAGATAACTGCCTTTATTCCCCGAATAAACTGCTGCGTTTCAACATCAGTTTTGAACTCCTTCAGTATCGGGAACTATGTCCGTGGCACGTGAACATGATCGCGTTGGGGCAGAGTCTCAAGTGATGTCACGGGACGCGAATCCTGGCCGTACGTTCCGTTTCATAAAGCGCTGAAGCTAGTCGCTTTCTTTAGCTGAACCATGACGTCACCTTGGCTATAATGCGCTTTACGTGCAATTTGAGACAAACAAGACACAGCAAAATGGTGGAGTGTCCTGGCGCGATCACAACTTTCTTCAACGTTTTCACAAATTGCAAAAAAAGTAAAGTGTGTTTGAAAATCGTCTAGGGATTAGTTTATGATAATATCGCCCGGCCATCCGTAATTTTAATTTTCTACAGGCCTTTATGTTGGCCAAACCCATCAAGTCAAAACGGAGCTATTAATCTGAGTCATATTCCCGGTTTTCATTTAATGGGTTTGGCCAACATAAAGGCCTGTAGAAAATTAAAATTACGGATGGCTGGGCGATATTATCGTAAACTAGTCCCTAGACGATTTTCAAACACACTCGTTTACAGGTACAGTATGGTGGCATGGCCAGTAAATTAAATACTTGTTGTAATTTATTTGTTTTTTACTTTGGTTTAGGAAATTTGGTCACGGAAATTCACCTGTTCAGGATCTACTGTTATTAAGTACTGCCATCGGAGCAGGAAAGTGTCAGCTCTTGCACTGCAGTGGGGGCCGCCATGTTGAACTAAGCAGAGAAAGCAAGGAGAAAGCGACAATATTTTCAGCTGCACAAAATTTATCTAGTTGGCGACAAAAGAGCGTGTTAAAACAAAACGCGTCCTACTTATAAAGCGCTTCAGCTAGGCTGTATAACGGGACGACCATTTGGCTAGTTGCTGCATGGCTGCAGCGCTTTGCAAAACGGAACGCACGGCACGTCACAGCCATTGGCACTAGCAGGTGCGCATTTAATGTCGAGTGGATGGCAGACTAGGAGATGTGATGGTGACGGAAGACTTATCACTTTTAACAATAGTGAATATTGAGGAAATAAAACAACTTTAAACTACTTGTACGGTAACATTAAAACATTAAAAAAAAAAGCTGTCGGAGGCAGTAAACGATGATGTAATGAAAAAATAACCAGTGGCTGTACAGCAAGTTGAATATTTTCATAAGCGTATTTATGTAGTCAACTTCACAATTTGCTTAAACTATAAAAATGTAATACGACGGTCCTAAGTATATCTACATAATTAATATCATATGATGTGCGTGCATGCGTGCGTGAGTGTTTGTACCTCTACTCCTCTGGAAACAAGGCACCTACAAAAATGGGAGTAGGACCAAACGAAAGATAATTAAATTTCGCTTTAATAGGCCTATTTTCATCGCTGTAACTTGATATTATGATCAAATAAGCTAAAGAACCTGAAAAACTAACGTAAAAGTTTTTTTTACCCGCATGATGTTTGTTCATGACGTCATGAAGTTCATTTATGACGTCATAGTTTGTGCATGAAAACCTCCTCGAGCAAAGAGAGATGATCTCTCACCTTCTTTCGTTGTGGTTACATTGATTCAGTCACGTTTCTGCGAAAATGTTTGCGCTGATTGAGTGAGCGAAGCGAACGAAAACCAGCGTTTGTCATCAGAAACAGCGCTTTCTGATAAATAGCTTGATCTTTTTGCTTCGAAAGATGCAAATGTTGGAATGATTTATCGTTATCATTTGTTTATGCAGTGAAGCCTTACGAAAAACGCGTACTGCACTCTGACCATTTGCTTGATCGTTTTAGACGTGGAATGTCTGTCAGCAACAAAAGAGTTGCAGCATGAAATCTCCTCAAGCGTAGCGAGACGACGCGGAACGTGCGAGCGAAGCGAGCGATTCCGCTAGTTTTTGTATATAATTTTTACGTCTACAATTTTTTTTACTACATCATTTTGTGACAGGCATGCCTAGCACTAACTTCTGGGTGCTAAGATTTAGGCCTACAGAATTTTTAAATTTTATTTATGAAATCCACTTTTTTCCATAAAAAATGTAAGTTAGCTTTACTTTACTTCTTAAACATTGGATCTCGAGATATCAGAAGCGGATATCGGCCGATGTTTTTATTCAACATCGGAATCAGCAGTTCAGCACATCGGTGTATCCTCGCACACAACTGCCCCTCCCATCGTTTGCCCCCAGCCAGCAAACCGTCCACAGCACACTTTTACCAACTCCTCATTTAAAGCAAGGACTGACTGCCCTAAGGGAAGCCTTTTTAAGAAGCAGCGAGAGCTCCAGCATTAGCAGCACTGTAGCGGCAAGGCACATGATAATGTGTGACGTGGAAGGAATTGGGCCTTCTTCACCACCCCTTGGTACAGTGGATAGCTCTCTCCAGGTGGCCAGTGGAAAGCTAAAACATGTCGCCATGCCGTACAAATGAACCGATTTCAGAAGCTATATCATGAACTCCTCAGCAAAACTTAAAGGTACGTAACACCACATTCGCGGTCTTACAAACATGGTTATTGCTCCAGTCAGTGGTCATGAATAAACCTTTGCTATCTTCAACTAGCTCGAGTCTTTATTCCACTCTTCTGGTGCAACACCATTGCCTAATGTCTACTTACTATCTGCGGGAAGCCTTGAGTTTTCCCTTTATTTTTCACCAGAGACTTCTTCAGTTGAAGTGCTTTTCTATACATACTCTGTAAAACGAAAAAAAACAAAAAGTCAAGTTTAAAAACTGCTGATCAACTATTCACCACATCGGTCCACACGAGGCCATTAAAAGAAGATGGTTCTCATGCCCCATCGCACCGAATTTTAGACGAGAAATGAGAAAATAGTAGTTGTAGATCAAGAATGGTCATTGGTGAGGCCTGAAAACATACAATTACCATTCTTATCATTAAACAATTTTGTAGATATGCGGTAAGCAGAATTATGAGTTAGTGCTGTTCTTTAATATTTTACCCAAAATAAAAATAAAAGTTCTGCACACCCTAAGAAAAAGGCCCGAGAACCAAATTTCTTTTATACGTAGCCTAAACCTTTTTTTTTTTGGTTAATTTATAAAAATATTCACTGGTTTATATGTGCGTACCGGGGATGATCATAATTTCATCAAAAAATGTGCTGTGGGAACTAAAACTGGCTACAACATACTGTCAATAAAAAAAAGTGCTATCAGAGTTGAAGAAGTATGAAGAAGTAGTTCTATAAGAAGTATGCAGTAGAATTGAGTTTGCCATTATTAAAAATTATAGATAAATCATTAAAAACTGGTATACTTCCATCATGTTGGAAGAAAGCACGTGTTACACCTGTCTTCAAGTAGGGTAATGCTGCCGATTCATCAAATTATAGACCAATAACGGTGACTTGTATACCATGTACAATACTGAAAATGTTGTTTGAAACCACATAATGACTTTTTTTTGAAAAAGGGCTTATTATCTGAAGACCAATTTGGTTTTATACCAGGGAGATCTACTGTTCTTAAACTGCTTCAGTGTCTTGATGACTGGTCTAAGGCTTTGGAATCTGGGGAGCCAGTTGATGTTATTTTAATGGACTTTGCTAAGGTATTTGATTCTACACCACACCATAAGCTTTGCTATAAATTGGAAAATACTGGTATTGAAGGAAACATTCTTAAATGGATAAAAAATTTCTTGGCAAACGGAACACAGCAGGTTTGTGTGGCATCAGCCGTTTCTCGCAAAATTTGCGGTACCAGTGGCGTACCTTAAGGATCCATATTAGGACCCCTGCTATTTCTCATTTATTAACGATCTGAAACTCGGGAACTCTCTTGTAAAGACCCCTAAATTTGCTGATGATGTTAAATTCTACAATCGTATTAAACACGTATGTGACCATTTGGCCTTGACATCAGCTTTATCAACTCTTGAAATCTGGTCCGACAAAATACGGCAGTTACCAATTTCAAGCTCCAAGTTTAAGGTTTTCCATATAGGAGGCAAAAATAGCAAAATGAACTATCAGTTACTTGGTAAAGTATTGGATCATGTCGTTGAGGTCAAGGACCTTGGTGTGTGGTTCAGTAGCGACTTAAAAAGTAGTTCCAATTGTAATCACATTGTAAAAACTGCTAGGCAACGAATGGGGATGATAAGACGTTGCTTCATTTCTGGCGATGCTAAAACTTTAATCTGGCCATTTATAGTTTTTGTAAGGCCAATTCTTGAGTATGCTAGCCTAGACTGGTCTCCGCATTTGGTTAAGGATGTTGACCACATTGACACGGTTCAGCTGCGTTTCACCAAGTTCTTGCCTGGTCTTAAAAACAAGAGTTATTCCGAACATTTAAAAACATTGAATTTAGACTCAATGCCTAAACTAACATAAACTTAACATACCCACGTTTACATAATCTCACTAGTGTACATTGCAATCGCTTCTTTAAAGTTAGGGGTTGTGACCGTACAAGAGGCCACACTCTTAAACTTGTGAGAAATGTTAGTAGGGATTGGGTAGGTATTTGTTTTCCCACAGAGTTGTTAATGTTTGGAATGTACTCCTCCCAGATATGGTAATCGCTCCATCCCAAACCGTTTTTAAGAACAGACTTAGGAAAGTTGCTCTCTCGGGATACATTAGGTGGACTTGGTGATGAAACATGACTAGAGCCTTGGCTTACTATTTTTTTTATTTTTCTTTCTTTTATGCATATTTAAAAGTGACTAAAGCCTTTGGCTTGCTATTATTATTTTACATGTATTTTAAGATTGGAAAATTTTAAATTGTATTAGGCCTACCATATTGATTGGCATGCCTTATTGTACAACTAATTCACTGTTAACTGGGTTATGTGATTTTTAATCTAGGCTGGGTGTACCCTTCCTAGTCCTAATGCGCGTTTTCGCATTAAATTGCCCCATTCATTCAAGAAACTGTTGAACGAACAAGCAACATTCCGTTCTAATGCTAGGTTATGGCATTTTACATTGTTTGTCCATCTGATCCTCAGTTACGTGGAGATTTGTAAAAATTGTTCATTTAGCCTACATGTTCACAATATAAATGAGATGAAATATTAAAATTAGATAATGTGATATGTCTCACCCAGAGGCAGAACTTTCTGCAAGTGTCTGCGACACCAACTGTCGGAAAAAATTTTTCTGCAGCTAATCTGTTTTTATCATATGGTTACCCACATGTTTATTGGTTTTTATGGAATAACTTTTCAGTGCTTTATCCTATTGATCTGGCTACTACACCAATGAAAAGGTCTCGTCGAGACGATTAAAATGGTGTATTAAAATGTCAAAATCGGTCAAAAATTGACAAAAAGGCAGAAATTTGGCCAACATTTGTCTGCGGTGGCCTTCAACTGTCTGCGACGTACGTCGCGCGTCGCACTGATTCTGCCATGGGGATGTCTCACAATCAACTTTTTGGCTGAAAATTCACTTTTTCATTAGTCTGCTTTCTTAAGATACACACTAGTGTGTCACTGCCAAGATTCAACAATAAAATTGATGTCCACCTTATCCAGATAACATATATGTGAGCATGGCGACCACTAGACTCAGGAAAAATAATAATGCGACAGAAAAGGCTGAAACTTTGTTTGTTCGGGAGACTTTGTACACCTGACAACATAACATAAAGTCACTATTAGTTAAACAGCATAACATTTTCTTATAGAAAAAAAGTTGTGAATATTAAACATTGACATTTGCCTAATTACTAGCTAGCTAATTTCAAGAATATATGTTCTTCTATGTTGGGCACAAAGCTGATGTGATCATAACTGCCTAGTCTCACATTTTCACACGATAAAGAATCAAAAGAACCTAACTTTTATTAACGTACCTCGGCTTTTTTGAAATCCTTATTCTGAAAAAGTGAATCTGCGTAATACACCATTATTTGAAACTTGCATGGCGTATTTAAAAGTTCTGCTTGGCTGTGTTCATTGATAGATAAAACGAGGTTTACCTGCAATTTAAAAAAAAATCAAATTTAACAAATAGATGGTTTTAACAGCATCAATCTACTGCACGAGGACTTGTCACTATAGAAATGTAACACAATCCGATACAGATGATCCAGAACTCTGCTACCATAAATGTTTCCTAGCAAACCCATTATTTTACCACATCAGTGGTGGAACCATTTTCAGTAGGTCTATTTAAGTTGGGTAAAAATATTCCTAGCTATTAACGCAACGCACCTGAAAATATGAAACATAAATCTCTGCTTCTTCTCTTATTATAAAAAATATGTATTGCCGTATAAAATTTCATACTGTCTTACAGTGACATTGCAATTCAAAGTTTACACTTCACCACTAATAAATTAACAATGATAAACTCTGCCTACTTGAATTTTCGGTGGAATAATGCAGCGTCCCCCTTCATCAGAAGTCCAGGCAAAAAACGAAGTACTAAACGAGGTTTACATTGCACCGAAGGCAGAAAGTGGTGCAACGTGCGACTATGTCGCAGATAATCTGGCACAGTCGCAGACAAAACGTGCCGTTCTGACGAAATTTCTGTTCTGCCGTTTCGCCAATTTTTGACCGATTTGGACATTCCAATACACCATTTTAATCGTCTCGACGAGACCTATCTGTAGCCAGTTCATTAGAATAAAGCACTGAAAAGTTATTCAGTAAAAACCAATAAATATGCTATACGAAAAAACAGATTAGCTGCAGACAATTTTTCCCTGACAATTGGCGTCGCAGACAGAGGCAGAAAATTCTGCTTTGGGGTACATTGCTTCAGGCTGTGTCAGACTCAGTATTTGAAATCGAACTTGCCGCATTTTCCATTGGACCGCTGATCCTTTTTGCCTGGACTTCTGATGAAGGTAGACGCTGCATTATTCCACCGAAAATGCAAGTGGATAGAGTTTATCCTTGTTTATTTATTAGTGGTGAAGTATGTACTTTGAATTGCAATGTCGTACTCAAGCCACAGTAAACACCGCTTGCCGGTATTTTCTCGTCTTACACTGAAACTTCGTTAAAACAATCTTAAAGGGTTCTTGGACATAGAATGTTATCGGGTTTATCAATAAAAACCAGCACTATTGCATGCATTGTTGCTGGAATAGTCTAAAAAATAATATTGTTATAACAGGTTTTTATTCTTTATTGTTCTACGAGGTATTGCTATAATCATGACGTTCATTGTATGGGGAAATTTATGAAACGATTACACCCTACATATATGACTTTTTGCAGTTTTTTTTACAAAGCATTCCCGCCATCTCCATGAGCACACGTTACGTTATGCCATCGTGGTTGAAAAATGGCGGGTAGTCACACGCAACCACAAGCAACAACCAGATAAGGAGTTCTCATCTGACGCTATTATTTTTGATACAAAAAAAAACCCTGAACGTTTCGTTGCTTTACAGCTTCCAATCCGCCACGTTCTTTTTTCATCAGACTTTTACACTTTTTAAATCTACGAACACCTTATTTTGCAGTAAAAATTAAATAAATATGGATGCAAACCTATTTACGTTGCCCTTTGGACTTAAATGTCAAACTGATTGAGTGGGGAATCGAACCCACGACCTTTGAAACCAAAGGCCGGAGTCCTACCACTCAGCCATACCGACATAGCCACGTATGGCTGGGTCCAAAAGGCAACGTAAATAGGTTTGCATCTGTATTTACTTAACACTTATTGAGCCCAATTGGCTATCTGTCTTGTTTGCAGTAAAAATCTAGCATTAAATTGGGGGAGGGGGGGGAGAGGGGGGGATTGTACGGCACTGAGGGTACGTACGCAAGGTTGATTACTTCAAATGTATTTGCTCTTTTCTGTGTATTAACCGACGATAAAATAACAAACGAAAATGTCACACCACAATTTTACGTAGTTAGCTTTTAAGGTTTGCTGCTTAATTTTTGTTATATGCTGGATTTACTGTAAATCCAATTCTTTTTAGAACAATCAAGTTTAAACACAAAAAATTATCCCACCCCCTCTCCACCACGCATGCCAGTCTTACACGCAATTCAGCGATATTTAAGGCTACAGAAACGTTGACATAATTCCCAGTTTCCCACCCTGCTGTCCAAAGGTTTTTTTTCGTGGTCATAAACGGAACCTTGACCGATGAAAACAGACCCAAGCTAAGATGAAGTCGAAATTTCCGCTCTTCTAACACCTTTCTAGAATTTCTACCGGATAAAGGTATATACAGATATATACAGAAAGTGTATGCAGAGCAGACATAAATGAATTAACACGCCATATGTTTTAATGTTGTAGATAGATCATAAGATACGACATGAGACCTATTCTCCTTGGCTGTTACTATTAGCCTACAGAGGATTGACTTATTCATTCTGCAGTTGTGCTTTTCAAATCGTGCTTTATTTAACACCACAAATTTTTCATCCATATTACACACTTTTGCTAGATGTATTTCTTGTATCCTTCTTTCCTCTACCTCAACTCCCAAAAAAAAAGTATGCAGATTGTTCCGCTGTGTAGTTACGCCATAGTTCATAACAGTTGGCGCTGATTATTCTTCCTCTCTCCCGCCTACTATACGTACAACGCAGTTTCGCCTCCAACCCCCTCCCCACCCCGACGTGATAACTTGGTATTGCAACGCACATGCACGTTCATCATCATCGAAAACTAAATTTCTTAAACGACGCTGTAAATAATTACATTTTTCGGTAATGCACATTTTATATATGATACAATTTTGTTTTAATTAATATAAATAGTCTCAAAGATGACGTCACAAAACCAACGATCCCGACATTTATTGAGCAATTTCCGTGTATAGCCTCTAACCGACTCTCGACCCACGTTTCCTGAAGTTTTTCAGCACCGCCACTGCCATTTATCGCTAAAATTTGCGAAGAGCATATATGTGTAACGCTGACGTCATAATTAATACTCCGTGTACTATGGACGACGGTTACGCATTGAAAGACCTCATTAGAGTTTAGTAAAATGCAAATGTCGAAACTATATTCTGTAGAGCATAATACCTTTTGAGCTTCTACACTGCAACTCACCCACATCTCTACTGTAAGTTCCTCGGATCATAATTGAACAAATGTGTCTTGTTTTTTGAGGAGATGTGGCTGACATGAATTCAGTTTAGCCCTTTTTTGGGCACAATCACATTGAATTAAAAGCAGTTTGTGACTTAAATTTACCCCTATTTGCCAAAACGGCGACTAACATTAGAGAATAAAACTCAAATAGGAATATATACGGAACCGTAAAAGTAGAGATCAACGATTTGCAGCATTACGTAATGATGCACAATTACTTCATCCTGGCCGCGGTGCACCCTGCGCGTATCTGGGATATAGAGAAAGAGTGTGCTGGGCGGGAAAGGGAGAGAGAGAGAGAGCGTTCTATATAGAAAGCAGAACATTTAGGCTTTTACAAGGATTAAACCCTGATATATTTACAGTAAGTTCAAGTGTACAGTCACCATTCCTTCCATGATGGACGTCTCACCGTCACAATTGGCGCCCACGAACAGAGTAGGCCTACGTGAAGAACGCTGTGACCAGAAGAGAAAGAACATGTTTACGACGAAGGAACGCAATCAATTTCGTGTGCCACCACGAGATATGATAGACAAAGAGAAGGACTTGACCTTGTCAGACTGTTCGTCGTTCGTCTTTTATAACAAGCCTTACATCACGAATCAGACTTTCAAGGATCTGGAAGACGGCTGTCTTTCGTCCGAATCGGGAAATTGGGCCTCAGGAGAATGGTCATCATCATCGACAAACAGCGACGACGAGAATCAGGATGACGGGCCTGCAGTACAGCCGAGTGAAACAATGCCAGACACCTCGCCGGGCGAGGACAGGGAGCTGCCGCCGGCGTCAGTGTAGAGCGCAGAGTCGCCAAGCAGGCCAAACAGCACCAGGAAAACAGGACGTAACATCAGATACCTCTGGCAAATATTATTCTCCCTGGGACTGCTAATTCAACAAGGGACTGGTTTTCAACCGGACAATGTTAGAATGTTTGACGATGTGCCACTTTGGGTCTGCCCACCTCTTCTTTTTCCCTGAGTGGGACCTAAGATGACCACACAGCTGCCCGGTCCCACCGCAGTTTACTACGTCGCCGCCGTCGGCAGGAAGGGGCTGCAACCGCTGCACATCACGTTTTGATCGTTAAAATGTTTGTCACACTACCACATCTTATATTCAGAGCAATGAAGAGGGCTTGATTTTAATGAGTTTGGGGGAAAAAGTAATACCCAACTCCTAGCTCTATAAACACTCGTCTATGATTTGCTTTGGAAGGGTTAGTTTTAAGCAGGCGGCTTTAATTATTCTATAGATACATCTTTACTGAGTGTTACAGTGTTATTCCCCACCCCCCCCCCAAAAAAAATACATCGGACCAAAAAGAAACCAGACATTCGACTAACAACTATTCACTTTTTGTTGAGTTTGTGCCCTAATACCGACATACGATATGGCTTTACGAACAGTTAGGCTTAAGTCTTTCCCTGCCATATCACTACATTTGCTTTATTCGAAAACTTACTACTTTTCAGGGTGCTTACAAAATAATAAAAGTTGACAAAGTACTACTTTCATCAAGCATGAAATCGGCCGCCATTGCACTTGCATCGTTTGTGCGTGGAACAGCAGTCCAATATTCTCTCCGAAATGTTTGAAAAACATAATAACCCACAACCAATTCAAACGAAACAGTTGCTGCTTTGCTTACATGTATTTGCTATAGCTGCTATATAAACTGCGGGCCCCGAGCTAAAGAGCATGCAGGAAGTTCGAACTGGTGTTCCACTACGAGAACGACGCAAAAAGAATGGCTACAAACTTCAATCTTGCTTTAAATGCAGTTTTGTTGTTGTCAACTTTCATAACCACACTCAAAAAAGCATTAACTTATAGAATAAAGCAAACCTAGCAGTAGGCAATGGGAGACTACACAGATTTGTAGACACACATCGCACGTCCATATTACAGCAGAAATTCATCACACAGTGAACGGCTGTTAGTCGAATTACAAGGTCAACTTTTTCAGTTTGATGTTTTGGCGGTGGGGGGGGGGGGCGTATACTTCATACTGTACCCTCCTCTGCAACCATATGAGAGGTAGGGCTGTGATCTTGGTTGATTGAAGCCTTCTGCTTAAAAGGAACCCAATCTAAAGCAAACCGACCAGGCAGAAAGAGAGTTAACATTGATGTAATTTGAAAATGGATGATTATCTTAAAGGCCAATTACATCCATTTTGACATGCATGTTTTACTTTTGGATCACTAAGGCTACTCAATAACTAACCACAAGAATTGTGCTAGGAATGTGTTACGTACGTCCGATACAACAATTTAATTATTGCATCACCAAAACACGATACGGGACCACCATTGTTTTGTGGAACGCGCAGAAATTAATGCTGACAGATGGTGCTTATCAATTTCGACTGGCAGCCGATTGAGAAAGCTGTGTTGGCTGCGAGTAGCTCAAGCGTCTGACGGCCTTGGCTACTGCCGAGCTACTCACAGCCAACAGAGCTATCTCAATCTGCTGCGAGTTGAAATTGATATGCACCGTCTGTCGTTATTAATTTCTGCGCCTTCCAGTAAAACAATGGCAGTCCCTGTAACTTGATTTGGTGATGCAGTAATTAAATTGTTGTTTCGGACGTACGTAACGTATTCCTACCGCAATTGTTGTGTTTAGTTATTGTGTAAGTAATCCAAAAGTAAAATATGCATGTCAAAATGGATGTAATTGCACTTTAATTGCGCTGTATTCTAGTGATTTCACCTTTTTTCGGTTTCTGTTGTTGGTTCACTGGCGGCTGCCTGTAGTTTGAATTTTTTTTATGTATGATGAAGTGCTGCAGATTCCTTCAACTCATTGCTATTAGGCAAACAATAGGGGACACACTGGCAACTCTTATTATGCAATCTGGAGCACAATATGTGAATCAGACTCCGTCTGAATAAGCTTCATCTCTTGTCTGAAATAGTGGATTAGTAGGGTTTCTAATACGTCTAGTGACAAAGTCCTAAACGTTTTGAAAATTGAGTGAACGCCCGAGCAATAATAAGAGCCGCATTGGCAGCATAGAGGTTACCAATCTGTGCCAACAAGGTGATCTGCCCCCGACCAACGGAGCTCCTCAACAGCAACTCGACAGTGACATTGACAACAACAAACACTGGTAGCTAAAAATAGCAATTTTTACAAATACCTTACCAATGAAACCACATTTGAATGAAGACCAGAATCGTAGAGAAGCTTTACTTGTTCAAATATTGTCATGGTTATCAAAGCCGAAGTCGAAGCAAAGAACAAATTCAACCTCTAAAATCTCACGACATGAGCATCAAAAATGGCGCCCTAACTTTGGACTGTACCGGTTGTTCGTATAATTAAGCTTGTGTTGTCTTAACACGTAACGTGCAACGAAAATGATTCAAATTCAGCATTGCCATTTTGTGGTGATTAATACCTTACTCTAAGCAATATTAGACCATTTTTCGTCTACACTTTTAAGGCTTACCCTACATTAAGAGTAAAATAAGCACTTTTTCAATTATTTAAGGCACACCAAACAGTGTATTCATATTATAGGTAGCTGTACAGCGCGGTATGTAGCAGCACGTTGAGACCATGGATTGAGACAAGAAGTGCCCGAGTTGCTGAATACATATCAGTTATATATACATATATTCCTAACTCTATGGTTTACTTGCTCGCAATCATATAATCAAAAGTTAATAAAAACTTTGTACGGGGAATATGACACCTATTAAAGTAATTTGTAAAACTTTAGAATTTTTTTTAATTTAGTCATTAAAAAAAAAAGAACGCTGTAACCATGATAACGCTCCATTGATAACAAAAAGTTTTTTTTTCGCCCTGCTCTGCAGTTTAAATAAAAGACAAACACTGGCAGAAAAACAATTTGTTTTAAACCAATAAACTCTCACTACCAAATATTTGCAGTAAGAACTGTTTGTTTAGTAAATTTGTTTATTTACGTTGGAATGCATTTCTGGTGCCACCAGCCGGCATGGCCTCCAGCAAGTTGGACGTTTTTGTTTTGGGCGATCAAAATCAAATCCGCGTGATTTGATTGATAATGGTTCTAATGAAACTGTCTGAGTATCGTTAGGTGAAGTTGTCGTTATGCATCAAGAATCGATGGTTCGTTCGTCCAATTTAAACATGGAAAACAATATTGTGAGTGCGAGTGTAGGTATCGCAACTGGCTTGGCGTGCGGAGTGGTCCTGGGTTGGATTCTGCGAGGCCGGATTAGTGCCAAGCCCAACAAAGTCACAGCGGCAAGAAAATTGTCTTCGAATAATTTAAATACCGTTCAAACTCTGAAAAACATTGAATCCTCTTCAGAATCCAATGTCGAACCTCCTACAATAGAAGAGGTAATGACACAAAAGTGTTGGTATTTCAGAACCGGTAGCACTTAAAAACAGACGGCCACCACCGCTAACCAAGAGTAGTTATTTAGCACAAAGGGAGGGTCTTTGTTGGTGGAAATTATTCATTCCCGTCATAGTGACCTCCTCACACCCCTAGCACAGCTTTTTCACTAAAGAACGATAGGAACACTCGTGGTGGGCTGTACATTTGGATTAGATCCCTATTCCCTATGTACGTAAATTATGGTGGTGGTGTGTGGGAGGGGCTCCTTAAAATTCGGTTCGGGATACATCATTCACTAAACTACAATAATGGTGTTGGACCTCCCACCCAATCTGTGAAAATGTTTGTTTTTTGTAATATTCGAAGCTGCTGCTCTTCCTCGGCGAGTAGCAACGACGACAATCACGTTAATGCACTTTTGTTGGAGCGTCGGCAACGCAACTATGTGACCCCTTGATGTAGGTGTGAGGTTGGGTGAAGTGGTGAGCTTTGCAACCTTCCACGTTCCCCAATCACCCCCGACATTCGAAAAGGTTGCGCCTGTGGCCTCGTGTTCCAGCATGTTATCTCCTTGGTGAAATCTCGCGTATAGAATGCGAGGTTCTCACTCTCCATGCGAAGCAGCCAAAAAGAGAGCGTTGGACAAGGCCAATGCACAATAAAGCCGTTTCTCGTTTGCAATCAGTTGCTGGATCACTGATTATCCGTGGTGCACGAAGGGGAACTCCATGGTATAGGTTGACTAGTATCTCTCTGGTATGTGGGAGATCGGTGGTGAAGTTTGTCAGCATGCAGGGGGGTTTGGTGAGGAGAATGGAGTGGAAGAATGGGATTTTGGAGGTTGAGATGCAACCCTTTCGAATGACAATCTTGTAGCTGTCGCCACTTGGCCAGTAGACCTTAGAAAGCACTCACCATTTCACAATTTCTATTCGCCACATACCAAATACGTCTTGTAAGATGGATGGTTTCTTTGATTTATGCATTAACAAAATTGTGCAATTAATCTACAATATTAATGCAGAAAAACCAGTTATATAGCCATTATAAATCTGAGCATAACGCCGCAAACCATTAGTCTCTAACTTATACGGTTCCAAAGATACCCCCTTTTTAGTGGCTTGCTCTATAGCTAGTCGCCGTTTTGGCAAGTACGGCTGAACTCCCAAGTCCCCAACTGTTGATTTCCACTCGCCAAATGGCGAGTGGCGACCGACATTGGGGAGGGTTGTATGGGAGTGTAGAAAAAGTTTAGAAGGAAAAATCTACTGTGAGGAGATTATGAAAAAAAAAGATTACATTGGGTGGTAATAGATGTACTGTAGAAGTGACTGAGGAAGCAGTTGTGCCGGGGAGAGGATGACACAACTTGTGGAAGGGAGATGAAACGAGCATATGTTGGTGGTGTGTTGGGGTTTGGAGGATTTGAGGGAAGCGTAGTTGCTAGTTGGGAAAGGAGGGAAGGAATGCAGTTTGATGGCTCTGGGTTGAAGGGAGGAGGGACAGTGCGAGAGAGTGGGTAGAAATATTCTAGTTGGGTTAAAAACACTGTACTTTGCAGCACAAGTGAATAAAAAACTGTATATTTCGGTATCAAATGTGTCAAGCACGCGATACCTTCATTAGAGGACGATAAAAAGTAAAAGGTAAAAAGTTATAACACCTTACATTTGTTCATTACAGGGTGCGGTCGAAGTGTCCTTCAGGGGAAATGCATTGGCAAGTGGCCAGTGTCAAGCTGGGAGTGACACTGGCCACTTGCCAATGCATTTCACCTGAACGTCGCTTCGGCCAAACCCTGTAATGAACAAATGTAAGGTGTTTTAACTTTTACTTTTTATTGTACTCTGATGAAGGTATCGCGTGCTTGACACATTTGATACCGAAATATATTACGGTTTTGTTTTTACTCGCTTGTGTTGCTGGCTACTGGTCTTATCCCAGTTCTTCGTACTACACACACCACTTTGTTCTAGTTGGGTGATGAGTGGGGCAGGGATTAGTCCTTGTCTGGATATGTGGCAAGAGTCTCTTCCTGATCCAAAAGGGTGGACCCTGCTATCACTAGTGATGTTGGCTGCTTTGTATTGAAACGTCTTTGCTTCCCAGACAGTCAGTGGGACAAGTTTAAAAATCCTCAATACTATTTACAATGTCCTGAGTACAAAGTGCAATGCCAACTGCAGCAGAGAATTCCCTAAAAAAAACTGCACAAATGGCACCAAGACAGTAGCTCATAAACGACACCAACGGCGGATTTGATGTAAGCCACGTAGACCAAGGCCGGCTGCCAGATTTAGAAAATGCCACCGTCATCACAACCGAGCACAACAAACGAACCAAACTTGTATCGTGGCAGCTTACAATGCCACAGGCACACTACAATCAACCTACACCAGGGGGCATGCAGTCGTGTTGCCGACATGCTTCCTGGGTACAACAAAAGAGCATTGCCTGCGACTGATCCAACTTCATAATTTTCAACACGAATCCTCCCCAGTGAAATATACCCTAATTTGTGTATTAGACGACCATGGGCTTATGC
>JAHWFP010234351.1:0-13851 GCA_023313725.1 Lithobius niger | reverse complement strand
AAACGACACCAACGGCGGATTTGATGTAAGCCACGTAGACCAAGGCCAGCTACCAGATTTAGAAAACGCCACCGTCATCACAACCGAGCACAACAGACGAACCAGACTTGCATCGAAGTAGCTTACAATGCCACAGGCACACGACAATCGATCTACACCAGGGGGCATGCAGTCGTGTTGCCGACATGCTTCCTGGGCCCAACAAAAGAGCATTGCCGTGATTGTTGTTGTCGCCACTTGCTGAGGAAGAAGCACATCAGCAACTTTACAAATTTCAAAAAATGGTCACTTCCGCAGACTGGGCGACTGATCCAACTTCATAATTTTCAACACAATCCTCCCCAGTGAAATATACCCTAATTCGTGTATTACACGACCATGGGCTTATGCTTGGGGGGAGGGGCGGGGCTTTAGACAAATCATAACTTATTTTCTAGCCTTACTTCTGTCCAGGGATGGAGTTACGTCCTTCACGGAAAAGTCACAATTATGCAATAATTCACTTATGATTTGGATTCAGTACAGCATTAACATAATAAAATGTCTTTATGTATTCACAAATTTTGTCCCAGAAGCAGAACTTTCTGCATATGTCTGTGACACCAATTGTCGGAGAGAAAAACTTCAGCTATCTGTTTTTATCATATGGTGTTCTAAATGTTTAGGCTATTGAATAACTTTTCAGTGCTTTAGCCTATTGATCTGGCTACTCCACCAATGGAAAGGTCTAGTCAAGACGATAAAAATGGTGTATTGGAATGTCAAAATCTGAAGAAAATTGACAAAACGGTAGAAATTTGGCCAAAATTTGCCCACAGCAGCCTTCAACATGTCACGCAGATTCTGCTATGGGGAATTTAGTTTTTATTAGGTCATCAGTCCTCCAAAATCTAACATAATTCACACTGAAAACTAATTTCTAACCATACAAACCATTAACACTATACAGGCTTTGATGCGGTCGCTCATCTTCCTTCCTGGAGAGAGTGATCGCTCATCTGATTTCCTAGAGTAAGTGATCTCCACTTTCTGACCTATCCTTCCGGAAAATGGCGGCAAAAAAGTTCCCGTTTGGGAATGGCATTGGATAAAACGTTATTTTTGTTAACCCTTTCCTTCACGTATACGCTTTTCTAAGATTCTCCACGATTCACAAACATACGCATTTTTACGCGTCTCGTGTATATTGCATTTCAAATTACTGAAACATAATTATTGAGCAATTTTGTTACATTTTTTAAGTCATGGTACTAAAGCTGCCTGGATATATTAGAATTAAAAATAAAAATTTGCAAACAGTTGAAAAGTTGCAGTATAATTTTATACTGTGATGCGCAATTGTGTTAAAAATGGCAATTTTCACGAGGAAATGAAGTTGAAAGTTCTCGTGAATGTCCGTGAAGTAAAGGGTTACATGTGGGCCTATGAAGCTTTTAGTAAATTTTGCAGCAGAGAAAACTCAATTATTTCACAATTTTGACAAGCAATTTTTAAAGCATTTTAAGGGGACAGGCTTTAGCTTTACATGGGCATCTGATACACGATTTATGGTATATGTATTTTCATCAAACTGTTTTAATTTGTTTCAACACTTTACACACCCAAAAATCTTTAAACTTTTAGTAGCTTTAGAAAGCAGTCAGCCATTCACCTCGCATCTGTCTCAGGTACTATCCCCATTAGTGTAAAGGAGAATACAGATAGGTGGTAGGGATGGGTCGAATACATTTTTTTGATTCGGTTCCGGTTTCGGTTTTCAGGCCAACAAAACCGGGGTTTCGGTTTCGGTTTTTGCCACCCTCCACCTCAACCAGATATTTCTATGATATTTCTTGGAACAGTAGTATCTTCTAACTCGCCCCTGCTTTCACTTTCAGCAGCGTCATAGACCTTGGGTCTAGCTGTGGCGCCATTTTCCGCTACTATTTATATTTTTAATGACTAGGAGCTTGCGTAGAAAATAATAATTATTTAAAAAATTTAAAAAACAAATTTAGTTTTTGTTTTTCGAACACCGTTAAAAAAAAACCGACACAAAATCTGAATCGGTTTCTGTTTCGGTTTTCAGTAAAACCGAAAATTCGGTTTCGGTTACCGACCCGTCCCTAATAGGTTGTTAAGTATACTGTGCTGGAACCCGTATGTAAGGTGGCTATAGTAATTAGCTTTGGAAGTCGGCATATTAAGTGCTAAACTGCACTTTCGACAACTGCATGGCTTGGTACAAACTAGCCGTTTTGACATGGACCTGCTTTCCATAATTGCTCGTGTGTTTGAGATGAAGTTTGTAGGGTGGCTACTTCCATCTCATTCCCGGTCACTCGCCAAACGCTCATGAGCTATGGTCTAAGAAGATGACGTATGTTGCAGCTAGTCACTTATGCCCTAAGTGGTGCTCATGGTTTGAAACTGATAAATTCATTATAGGAGACACTAGAAAGGTCGAGATGTAACCTAGTGGAGTAGTGATTTATAAAGTCGGTACTGTACCAACCAAGATTTGTTCTTGGCGTAGTAGGTGGGATTTGTTAAAACAAATTAGTTAGCCCTGTTGAAGTGACCTCCTAGGACACAGCTTAATTAAATTACAGTGTGAACAGTGAAGATAATTCTTAGTGGCACATTGAAGGATTGTTATGTGTGTTTGGAACTGGCTCCTGTCAATGCTGTTTGACTTTATAGAAGCCATTTTAAAGTTTTTCACCAGCTTTTCAATGTTCTAATCTGTTGTGACTTCCGTACAAACCCCCAACGAGTTTACCACCTATGTCTTGGCAGAGCCCCCTAAGAAAGGAAGGCCGAGTCAACCGTAGCTCCCGTAATGCTGGAAAACGCGCACAGTAAGTCGCTACAGTTCGCCGCAGGAGGGCGCTCCTGGCATGTGCCACTTCAGCGCTAAGTTAGCATTCGCGGCTGCTAGTTTTTTCGACTTTTAGCGACTAGAAACAGACAGTAGCTACCTAAATCAAGTTGATATTTTAAGTAAAAGCTTAAATTAAATACGAACAAAGAAAAAATGTAAAGTAATAATTAAAAAAAAAAATAAGAATTACTCTGAACAACAACTCGTACTTCATTATTAGTCCTGCACTGATTTATAATGACTGCTTTAAATTGTTAGAAATCAAGCTATGTCAGTGACTTTAAATAATTCGACAGTTTCATAATTTTGTGCACAAAATTTACTTCAATACCCAGAATAATACGAGAATTAAGCAGACAGATACACCCAAAACTACATTTCATTTGAAAACAAAAATTATAAGCGAAAACGGAAATATATTTTATTGCACACCTGAAAGTTGGATTAAAAAGTATTAAAAATAAAAGTAGGCATAAATTGCCAACTCACTTTGTAGGTCTAATGCCCAAGAACTTTTTTTTTTGAGAGGGCCATGTCCTTTTAACTTGTTTTCGACAGTTCCATTCCTAATGGTTTTATATTTTAGTTTTATCTGTTTTTTTCATCTGATTGTTGTCATTAGCTGCTCAAGTAGTGCAGAAAAATGGATAAATATTCGTACCGTCAGACTAGAGAAACGAATAAGTGTAAATGTATATGTTAGTTTTTTTTTCTTCACAGTCTGATACTTATTAGGACGTTTGACAGTTCCGTGATTCAAAAATAGTTTAAACAATAACTTTTTCTGTGTTCAAACCTTTTTTTTCAGTCGAAAGTTTAAAAAAAAAGTTGTGAAAATAGCGACGATGTCCCAAAAAGCGAATCTGAATCCGATGAAGTGGCTCCTATTTTTCGTTTTTTTTCCACCCAATTTCTAAGTTTAAAAAAAAGGATCTTTAAAAAAAGAAAATTGGATTTTGGATCCAGAAACACGGTCACTATTTTCACTTTTTTTTTAAACTTTGGGCTGAGATATTTTTTAAATCACTCTGTTCATTTTGTTTATTGATGGTTGACAAATTTTTTTTTCGTCGATTATCAAATTGGGGTATGGAATATTTCAACGTAAATCCAAAATATAAATATTAGCCATATTTTTATAGCCTATTAATTAACTACAACGTCATTTGTTATTTTAATTTCCTTCTGTGTTCTTAATAGTCCCAAAGGACAACGTCATCCGTGAAAAATTAAACTAATACGAAAATGCCGACAAGTTTCATTTGCATTTACCAGTCAGGTGGCTGATCCAACCTTTTAGGCTAATGTTTTCCAGCCATCGGTTCGTAAAATAGCGGTTTGAGGATAATTCATGGTAATTCACACCCTTTCAAGTTAATATTCTTGCCGTGGAATTACAGAAAGGCACAGAACAATGTACCATTTTTATTTTAAACAGCCTGAATACACGCGACAGTAGTCTTGGCCATGCTTTCGTCACAGAAAGCGGCACATGCCTTAGCTGCCATCTAGCGGCCGTTTCGACGGATTGCGCAATGTTTTCTGTGCGCGGTTTTGCAGGCACTGACTCGGCCTTCCTTTCTTAGGGGGCTCTGGTCTTGGCCTGCGTCAAAAGTTCAAAATATGCAGGGTGGGCCACAAAAAAATTGACGACCCAACATTTTCTAAGTCCAACTTTTCTAGTTAACCCATAACCGCCTGAAAGAACTTTAGACACCTTTTTTTAGAGTCCATATGGTACTTGGGTCGGTTCTCGGATTCGAACCGGCATTCTCTTGGTTTGGAGCCGACGACGCTGACCACTGGGCTGTGACTGCCCGCTTTGCTCGGGGTCCCCAGGGACCCCTCACAAAGCTCGCGCTGGGACTTAGTTTTTCGCTGTTATACGTTGAAGGCATACGTTCGTATCTAGGCGGTTATGGGTTAACACCCCTCAGAACCAGGAGAAGACAGAAATGTTCGTTTCGTTAGCTTTGATTTCTCTCCTCTTCTGGTTCTGAGGGGTGCTAACTAGAAAAATTGGACTTAGAAAATGTTGGGTCTTCAGTTTTTTGTGGCCCACCCTGTATTAAAAATTCTAAATGTGTAAACCAAACATTTAGATTGTGTCTCCACAGGTGAGTTTGTATCTTTTTGGGAGAGGTTTGTGATGTTGAGCTGTTCCCATACCTATTTGGTTTCATTTTTTATGTGTGAGTAATGTGTTTTCTTTTGATTTAGCCAACACTCGCACTAGCTGATAATGGTGAATACAAGTTGGTGCTGGTTGTACGCAAAGATTTGGCCATGGGCAAAGGAAAAGCTGCAGCTCAGGTACGAAACAGCCTTTTGATTGCCACTCACCATTAAGAGAATGAAAATCAACAGTTAGCAACTTGAATTTTAGTCCAATACACGTACGGTTTACAAAATTTGTTTCTAAATTTGCGAAGGCTGCACCAGGGTAATGTAAGTATAGGTAATCCTACAAGTTACGTGACATTAACATTAATGATTGTCACGTACAATGGCATCTTCGTCGCTCCCATCGACTGGTTTATTGAGTCAGCGACCGCTGCTTTCCCCTACCAACTTTATTTGCAAACTTACTTCTAAATTACTATTTAACCCTTTCCTTCACATAAACACTTTTCACTGCTTTTACAGGATTCACACACATACGCATTTTTACGCATTTCGTGTATCTCGCACTTCAAATTACTGAGACGTAATTATTAAGCAGTTTATTACATTTTTTAAGTCATGGTATTGAAGCTGCATGGATGTTTTAAAATTAAAAATAAAAACTTGCGAACAGTTGAAAAGTTACAGCTTAATTTTCATCTGTGACTCACAATTGTCGAGAAACTGATAATTTTTACGAGGAAATGTGGATGAATGTTCTCGTAAATGTCCGTGAAGTAAAGGGTTAAAAAAAAACAAAAGCCAGCAGATTATTAAGTTTACAATTGCATTTTAATGATTTCTGTATAATGTACAACTAGGGTGGAATATGAAACTTACTGTGAAGTGGTATGGCTGTGTTTAAATTTTTCTTGCATTACGGTACTATTCCATTTGTTGGGAAAACGCTTAAGGGAGAAAAGACAAAAATGTGTAAAATGTAATGCCGACCTGCTGACAATGCTTTATGTCTGCTGTCCCGGTAACCGTGTTAGCCGCTTAACGTCAACGAGCCCTCAACATCTATGCATATACTATAATATAATGAGTATAACTGTTAATAGCAATAGTAAGTAATAATTTTCGTTTACTCATTAATCGAAACAAGTAGTGATTTTGGACCAATTTCAACAAGCTGATTCTAATTATCACATTCATTTTGTTGATTAACATTCCATTTAACAGCTATACTCAAAACACCCTGCATTTTAATTGAACGCAGCTGACAGACAAGATATACAATAAGCCGAAAGGCTCATGGTTTTTACTTGGTAACACAGAAGTTCAATGAACAAAGTACGCAATTTACCAAAATGTCGTGTGATCGTCACAAAACCAACGTGTGAATTTTCGGTGGGCTTTTATCTTGTTGAAAGATCTCCCACCTTCTTCAGGCACTTAGAGCGTTGAATACCTTTTGAGTGCGTTGAATACCTTTTGACTTGGAGAAACGGGAAATTGGTTTGAATTTTACGCTTGTCGTTGTGGTTCCGGTTGGGGAGGAAGGATGAAATGTAGCGAGCAGCGGCTCCGGCATCATATCCGTACATGCGTATTACAGTTCCAGAGTTTATCTCAGCAGTACAGTTAAACCCCGTTATAACAATACCTCTTACTACAATAAACCTCTTACAGTATAACAATGCTGTTTTTGAGGCTCATCAAACAACAATGCATGCAAAAGTGATTGTTTATAACTATAAACCTGACATGACATTCCGTTTCCAAGCTCCCATGGACTATCGTACTAAAGAGGTTTCACTGTATATATTTAGTGCTGACTGAATAGCTGACCAACCAAAATCCTGAAAAAATTTCTTATTAAACGGGAATTCTTGTTATCCGAATTTTTATTAAATAGGTAATACTGTAATGTCTATAAATTAAATGTAATTTGATTTGGATCTAATAGTATATCGCAAATGCCGAGTTCTAACACTTACTTTGTTAAGGTTTTGTTTTTTTGATATTTTACACTTGTTTTTGTGCTTTTATTCCAGTGCTGCCATGCAACTGCAGATGTCATTAAAAAGCTTATCTTTGATAATCCCGAAATGCTTATTCAGTGGGAAAAATGTGGTCAGCCTAAAGTAGTTGTCAAAGCAGATGACGAACAAACACTGTAAGTAACTTGCTACCCTTGAAGTTGATGTAGCGTTTTGTTTTTTTTTTTGCCATTAGCAATTCATGTTTACGGAACATACAATACTGAAATGAGGTACTCTTTTTGTAAATATTCTTGTGTTGTATAATGTCTTTTTTTTTAGCCGGCCGATGAGTTATGGTTTGACCTTGATGTCCGCTGGTGGGGATGTCGTGAAGTAAACTTAAAAGTATAGAGCGGCTCAAAAAAATGATTATACAAAACAAGAGTATTTACAAAAAGAGTACCTCGTTTCAATACTACATTGTGTGTTGAGCTTAGCTGGCTTATTTAGTTTTCTAATGATGTCTGGTGCCGTACTCCTATCAAAGCTTCGCACCTCTGACTATTATTGGGTGCATCTTGTGATATGTTTATGCATTTTCATACATTGCTTAAATCCATAGGCTACAATTGATACGACTGGTATTTTTTAGTCAGCAAAAAGAAGGTTTTGGCTGCTGTCTTGACAAAAACTCAATACTGTTAAATTGTGAATTGCACTTATAGTTAATCGTGTAATCTGATGCTGTAATCCCCCTTTATTGGACTCCTTGTTGTGCAGCTTCATCTCCGCGAATGCTGCCAGATTCACAACTTTGCGTTTTCTTATGAAATCGTTTAGGTCTACGTACAGAGGAAAATACGCAATATTCCAGACAGGCAAGAACGATTAAACAATTTTTGGCGAATTTTCGATAGTCAATTTGCTGTGGATGGAAAAAACCTGTCCGACTATCGTCTTCAGGCACGCAACAAAAACTCCAAACACCACCACCTATTTACAGTTCATTAGATTCTAAATTGGCGTTAACTTGGTTCAATTTCGAATCTAATGAACTGTAAGTAGGTGATGATGTTTGGAGTTTTTGTTGCATGTCTGAAGATGATAGTCGGCTAGGTTTTTTCCATCCACAGCAAATTGACTATCGAAAATTCGTCAAGAATTGTTTAATCGTTCTTGCCTGTCTGGAATATTGCATATTTTCCTCCGTACGTAAGTAATGTCGTTCTGCTACGTTCCAGAGTATGAATCTAGATGTTTTTAAATATGTCTACTTTCAGTATTAGTGTACCATCAAGCCCTGTGGCCACATGATCTTTAAAATGTTGTAATTGACCAGTTTGGCCCTTGGCCTGAAAACCTGTTAGTTTCATTGTGCAGTGCTGAACCTCTCGGAATGCTTCCAGCTGTGCCTGCTGAAACTGGTCATAGTTATCATCCCCTGGCTCATCTCTGGCTTGGGATCGGAAGTGACCTCTGATCTCCTGCCCTCTTTCTTGGGGTAGAGTGGGTGGGGTAAGTGCTATGTCATCAGCAGGATCGAGTGTTCACTTCTGTTCACCTCTTGGTGCAACCTTTCGTCTTCATCCTACAGCACATCACATGATCATCCTTCAATGGCTTTCGTTCTGTGGTAAGTGAGTACGCATCACGTCTTCATTGAAACTCTGTCATGGCCGTCAAGAACCTTGTATACCTTGGGATTCTACACTCATGTACCCGATCTGCCCTACCTCGTATGCAGGCAAGTACCCAACTTTAACCCCTGGCTGATTCACCCACACGTCCTAATGGGAATCATCTGCAAACCTGCCAACTCTCACGTTGAGGACATAGAAGCTGTAAGGACCATTAGTCCCTATATGCTCATAAAGCACGTCCTTTCCTACGTGTTTGTACACTAACTATAAAAGTCCGGAACTTCATGAGGTCCTTTACCGGGTCTTGAAAACTGGAATTCTGGCAGATTGTCAAAATAGGAATGGAAAAACATGCCATTTTTTTCTCCCATTCTAATGTTCAGTGAATGAAATCGGATAATATTACTATAAAATGTTTTTTTACTTTAAAGTTACCTTGAAAGGTATTTGTTCGTTTAAACAGACTTGTGTACATTTCGCAATTGGATAAAAACACCACATTAGGCTTATGCTAATTTTCTATTTCAGGCCCGACTCTCCTATTCCACTATTTCAACCATTTTGGTTCTAGTGTGGGCAAGTAATAAATTTTGATCTGTTTGTATTGAAACTGCCATTTTTCCCTTATTGCTTTTGTAATCACTTTTTTTTTGGCCCTTTGCAATGTATGCAGACTGAAATTATTGAGCCTATCAAATGGCATGGAAGAGAACCCTACAAAGAGAAAGTCCTTCAAAAAGCTGGTAAAAGCCTGGAATTTGTTTTCGATAGGATGTACTACCGTTTCTCAACCTTCTACGCAGGGATGTGCACAGCCGCCCCAGCCCCGAGAGCAAGGGCATCCTACTTTGTCTATGCCGTTTTGAAAATGTCCATTACCTGTAAATTGTTGCATTCCCTGTCTTTTTAACACCCACGTAACGTGCAAAGTCCAAGCAAGCAAACAAGCAAGCAAGCAAACGAACAAGTGAGCAAGCAAGCAAGCAAACAAGCAGACATCCAAGCAAACAAGCAAACATCCAAGCAAGCAAGCAAACAAACAAGCAAGCACACAATCAAGCAAGCAAACATGCAAGCAAACAAGCATCCAAGCAATCAAGCAAGCAAGCAAAAATAACAAACATGCAAGCAAACAAGCAACCAATCAACCAATCATGCAAGCAAGCAAACATGCAAACAAGCAAACATGCAAGCAAGCACACAAACAAACAAACAAAGCAAGCAAGCAAGTAAAGACACTAACGAACGACCAAGACGATCATTGTTGTCTCACCCCCTCGTGACTCACTCTAACGTCACGAATGAAGTCTCAAGCATTAAAGCCAAGAATCTGACTGCTGACCCCTGACAGCTTCTTTCGACCTTAATCTGTCAATCACGCATCCACCTGAAAACCAAGACCACCGTCATATCGTCTCATTCGTGACTAACTCTCACGTTATGAGTAAAGTTTTAAGAAGAACAGACATCTCCGCCGTCATCTGCAAAGATAAAGACGACCATCGTCGCCTCGTCTCACCTGTGCTTTCACACTCATTTGATGAGAAAATCTTCAAACAACTAAGGCAAGAATCGGACAGCAAAGCCCCACCGTGATCTACAAATCACACATCAACTTGAAGATAAAGACAACTGTCATCCTCTACACCAAGTCTGTCGTCTCAAAGAATCAACGCTCACACAACCACGGTTCCAAGCTCCTGTCTCGCTACGACCACGTATCACACACCAGCCTGTCGACCAAGACCACCGTTTTTCTTCCTGAAAACGGTGCAAGATTTCAAGACCAAAAAAAAAAAAAAACCAAACCGCCAACACCCAACAACCTACAGTCAGCAGCCGACTGCTGACTACGAACAACCAGCAACCGGTTTGAATCACCAACATTCCTCAAAACAAGCAGAACAACAAGACAAGCGTCCCACGTCACCTCTGCCACCAACGTCCACACAAAAGACATAAGCCTTGAATTGCTTATCCGTAAGTGTCAACATGGACTGCAACTTGCTCCGGACTATACCAAATCATCACCCGCAAGATCAAGACAAGATTCACCTTCTCGTCTCATCACATCTGCAACTCCAATTCCTCTTTGACAGTTCAGCCCAACCCTGAGCACAACACACGAAATTTTCATCGCAAGGAAAGAATCTTCTAAAGAAAGGTGAAACTGAAGACCAAGACCCCCCCTTGGGATTCAACACCAAGACTGAAAATCCACGCTTTTTTTCCGCAAGAAGATCACGGCAAAAGATCACAACATGGCACAACGAAAGCCTCAAAACCACCCAACCCCCACGCAGAAGAAAGGCAGAAGCTGACCACTCCTATATGCAATCCAAGAGCCGTCAACACTCTTCTCCACAACCATTCCCAGAAGGCCCTCGAGACCAAAGGCAAGAAAAAGACATGTTGCAAAGCGCTGCTTTGATCTCACCGCAAAGAAGGTGCCGCTACATCGCTACAGTGGCAAGAACCAGAGGAGGAAAAACTCTTTCAACTCCAACTAGAAATCTCAACAAAACCTTAACTGGAGATCTATCGCAAGCCAATCAAGAACAGAAAAAAACTGCAATTGTGCAGGAATAATCTCCGGTAAGAAGGAAGACTGACCCCCACTCTGCTTGTGCTCACCATCGTTCCTGCGACTATTATTGCCGCCCCTGCTCCATTTGCAAAACAATTTCACCCAAACGATGGGCGAACATACTCAAGATGAGAAGAAAAAGTGCTGCAAGGAAGATATAACTACAAAAACAACGTGAAAAATTCCAGGATGTGTCACCAACTCCAGGAACCCCCCACCCGTTTGTCGGACATCGTTTCCCCCATCTCTTCGTCAACACCATGCTCCTCAAATCCATCTCCAACAAACACAACGATGGTCACCTCACCAGAAACAATTCAAAATGAACTCCCGGCAATAATGGAAACATCTGAAACGCCCATCAATGAAAACACCAAAGACATTCCGAACACGGATGTCAGTGCATCACTCCGATCGCCCGGAAACGAAACCGAGACCACAGCAAACACCGCAGATGAAACTCAAGCATTCTAGTCTCCTCCGGAACTTCTCGCGCTAGAAGACCTAAAGAAAAAAGTGTCAAAAGGTTTACACTTCTCAAGCCACCAGAAAAGGAAACTAAAAGAGAACTTCAAAGACCTACACAAAACTCTGTCCGTCATTTGTGGCTACGTATCAACGATATGTATGGCAAATGACGAACTAATCACAATAGTCCGTGAACAAGAAGGAGTCGTCACCAACTTGAATCAAATACACTCAACCGCAAGTTCGATGAAACCATCATCGACCCCGCTCACATCTCCGAGCGCTTGGCAAATCTTACGTCACAGCGTATCCGCTTCATGGAAACCAAGGCACAAAAAGTCACCAAGATTACCACGCAACAAAAGAAGCTCAACATCCAAGCTCCAAGACCATCGTTGCTTCTCACCTGAAGGCCTAACTCCACCAACACCTATCATTCTTCTAGACCAAGCATCGGATTCATCTTCAACAGTGACGAAAATCCACTTACCCACTGAAGACATCCAGATGAAAGATTAGCTGTCAGCAACCTCCAATCTTCCACAAGAAAAAATCTGTTCACAATCAATCTGGCAATTTGATGACAATGAACTTTTCATTCCAGCAACTCCAGGAATAAAGCAAAGCTCAAACATAAAAACCAGGTCTCTACCCTGCCTCTCATGTAGGACCAAAGCAAAGGGTTTCGCCTTCAACTTCACCACCAAACCATAAACAAATCATCAAAAAGAAAAGAAGAAAAGAACTCACTGACACCATGGCAGGGGACAAAACGAAAATCATCCAAGGCTCCAAAAAAAAGCCCTCTCTTCCGGACCTACACCTCCTAACCGCAACAATTTTTGGAACTCTCAAAAAATAAAACAGACAAACTGAAAGATCCGCCCCTACAAGTCCCCATACCACAGCTGTCATATTCAACTACCCTCTGACGGTACAAAGTTTCTTTCTTCATGTGCTCCATCATCCCCACCGTTTCCTTTATCGATGGAAATAAGCTTCAACGAATCATCAACTCTTCAATCAACACTCAATCACTCAATCAAACTTCAATCAACTAAATCTTCAGAGACCTTCAATCAACACTCCCACATCACCACTTCTCATTGAATGAAACAACAATCAACTTTCCAACGAAATTCTTCAACTATTTTGAATAACAACCACTCTTCACTCCAATCATCTTCATGAACCAAAGATATGAACATGGAACATCAATCAACTCTCCAAATCATCTCACCGTCAAGTGTTCAACTCTCAAGACAGCCTGAAGCTAACCACAACTTTAACGTCACCACTCAATCAGGTACCTACCTCATCTTTAAGTAAACAACAATCCTAAAACATAAAGTTTTAAATAAGGATTTAAACTCCCCGGATTTTCCACTCAGAAAATTCAGAGTCCATGACTCTGGGGGAGCCAGCTCAAACCCTAGGGCAACCGTCATGGTGGCGCCCTCCACCTGAATTGACGAAGTCTACACGAATGCAAAAATAACTCAGGTAATGTACGTTTCCGAAGGGCAACTAGAAACAGTATTTTGCCGGCCCTCCTGTCTGGCAGGCTGAAAATTGTTTCTGTTGCCCGGAGGAAACATACATTGCCTGTACCTCCTGTACATTTCTATCTCCCACCTCGAGCCACCACCATGACTGATCGATGAGGGAAAAAGATGGCAGCCACTACAGCTGGCCCATCTTTTATGAGGATGCGTCGCACATGCGCACTGGGTTGCGTGGCTGGGTGGATCTGAAGCGGCAAGAAACCTCCAGGAGAAAAGGGAATGCAAAAATAACTCGGGTAATGTATGTTTCCTCCGGGCAATAGAAACAATTTTCAGCCGGCCAGGCAGGAGGGCCAGAAAATACTGTTTTGTCTGTTATGTACGAACACTGCCATCCCCCACTTGTTCAAGATGTAACTTGTATCGATTCCTACTCCTTAAATGCCCCACTACATACACACTACACAGGGCACACAAAATGCTGTGTGCAATTGATAAACTGAGCACAGATCTCCAGTCCAATAGTTTGATATCAGTGATGACCTGGCTTGCCACTTTGTACGCTTACCCTATTTCAAAAACAGAAACTCTCCTCTCTGAAAAGAAACTGTACCAAGACTTGCACTGATACCCCTTGCACGATTACGAAGGGTGCTTTCAGCTTAATTAAGGTTCTCGTTTAAATCAAGCTGCTCTC
>JAHWFP010234350.1:0-46320 GCA_023313725.1 Lithobius niger | reverse complement strand
TGGAGATCCGGATTGACCGTATGTTTTCAGAGGCGGATTTAACCGTAGACTCCAATATGGCGGCGAACAAAGAAACGGGAGCTAGTGAGGACGTTATGGTTGAGTTCTGTGACATAGAGATCACCCCTTTGGGGGCAGAGGATATTATTGAACCACCATTAATCGAGGAACGTCTGACGACCACAACCAACCCAACAACGAGTGTTAACGGACTTGAGACGACCATGCCGCCACCCAAGACGAACGAAGAAATGATGGTTACCGTGGCGACGGCAGCGGCTAACGCGGCTTTCGATGTCAAGGCAACGTCACTCGAAAACCGTATTTTATCTGGGATGGATGCCAAAATGGGGTCATTCATGGCATATATTTTCCACACGATCAAACCCTGGATTAGTGAAAGCCCCGTGGTCGAGCCGGAGTCTCCGTACGTCGCACACCGATCGGATTTAGCACAGATGGGATTGACAGTGAACAAGTGCGGGGAGGCAACCCCGACGCGGACAGACGGAGCCCGACAGACGGCCGTGTCGCCGACTAAGTCTGTGCCCAAACCAAAACGTGTGCCGCCGAACAAGACCGTGTCGCCAAATCGTGTGCACGACAAGAAAATTAATCAGGCAGACGTGGAGAGCGTTGACAGAAAACACGGTGATAGTGCTAAACAAAAATCGATCCACAAATCAACCAGTAACGGTGTAGGAGAAAAAGAGGTGAAAACACTTAGCACGGGAGAAAAACAAGTCTCAGCCCGTAATTCACCCAGTAACGGTGTAGGAAATAATACTGAGAGTAGAAAAAACTTGTTATGATACTCTTCCCCATCGTAAATCACCTAGTAATGGTGTGGGTAAGTGGACAGAGAAAATTAAACAGAATCTAAAAGGAGATTCGTTGGTGGTTGGGATGCAGAGCATACGGAAGGCCGGGCCGGGCGACAAGGTGAAAAATAGTCGAGCGACCGCACCCAAACAGGGTAGCAGCGGTCGGAGCGATATTGCTGGAGGAAAAAGTAATAGTGCAGTGAAAATGTCTAGAGTTCCGGGTGGTAATGACAATAAATACTTCGAACTTTTAGACCTTATGAACTCGTTTCTAGAAACGGCTAACTTAAGAATAGATGGGCATGTCGCCACAGAGTCGACAATTTTTGTCGTTGGCCAGTCGCCTACGGTCGTCGCCGGACTGTCGCCTCGTGTAGCTACGGTGTTACACGCGTCAAAAGTGATGTTGGAACCACAGGTTCTGCCGAATTTAACAGTGAAACGAAGCCATCAGGGAGACGAGAACTTGTTTCACACGTCATCAAAGAAAAGGAAGTTGGATGCGGATGATGAAGAGCACGATTCGGGTCATTACGAAAATGAGGAACTTGAGTCTACCAACATCGACGATCCTTTTGACGAAGGCCCAGGGTACATTCCAACTTTTGCCGAAGCCACCCTCAAGCACCTGAGACACACCCGATTCTACAAAGAATGCCCAGTTTTGTTACATAATCCAGACGACCCACCAATGGACACTCTGGCCAATGAAGGCAGTGATAAGCCGAGACCTATTCACTTCCCTCAGTCAGCTGTGCTGTTTCGTCAACTTCTCAACAATCAATTGCTCACACGCAAAGACGAACAACCTTTTTCGATGGGGAAGCCTGACCCACCACATAACCCCAAGAAAACGAAAATGTTTTTTCGTGCCACAGGTAAAGGTGCACCGAAAAGGAATCGTTACACCACGTTCCCACAAGCCGAATATGTCCACGACGTGTGCAACCTTGAAATTGACTCAATGCTTAGAACCCCTTCGGCTGTTCACACACCTTGGTCCCAATTTGAGGAAGATGACATACATTCGAGCAAGCTCTCAAGCAGAACTCTCTTACTCTAGTTCTACTGCGGCGATGAAAGCACTCGCTTCCTCTGGTCAGCCTAGAGTTGCGGGAGAATGAAACCATTCGTGAATACATGTACATCCTAAAGCGTGCATCCTCCTTTCATTAAGATAGCTTGAACTGGCAATGCAGACTCCTCTTGAATAATTTGTGTAGACCCAGGGACGCTTTACTTGAGTCGGCGAGTGGTATTTCGGCAGAAATTGCAGGGAAATTACGGCTCCTACCGATACATGGCTCGGCAGGGTTGTTTAATGGTAAACTACTGGAGTTTGCGCCGAAACTGAAAGAGAAAATGCGACCTAGCACGTCGACAACACCGCAGAACCGTGGAATGCCACGCTGCAGAGGCATGTACAAGATGTATCTTAAGAACGCTCAGTGGAACACACCGTATACTGGAAAGATGGAAACGAAGAAAACCAGCGAAAACAACAGGAATCAACAGCCATTTCAAGACCAACCCCCCTCTACATCACGTGGGCGAGGATCGGCAGGGTTCCCACGTCGAAGAGGCTTCTCTCGCGGAAGAGGTCATCGCCCTACCCCCGACACTGACTGGAGATGGATAGGGCACCCCCCCCCCCCCATTCACCGACAGGGGGGGGGGGCAGGTTGTCCAGACACGTAAACAATTGGCGCAAGATTACCGAAGACGAATTTGTACTCACTGTCCTGGAGGAGGGTTATCTACCACCATTCATGTCGACCCTAGCCGTTACAGACTCCCCGCCGCCTTGTTTGGCAGAATCTTCAAAAACCTCAGAGTTGATCAGGGAAGTGAACTCATTAGTCGAAAAAGGCGCATTGATCCTAGCACCCCCCACACCGGGATTTTGGAGCCCAACGAGGGTTATCTCGAAAAAAGGGGGGGGATCCAGGGTCATCTTCAACCTTCGACTTCTGAACCAACATCTTTTGGTAGACCACTTCCAGATGGAGTCGATCGATTCCATCAGACAGGCCATTCGCCCGAGAGAGTTCACTGCCTCGATCGACTTGGAGGACGCTTACCTTCATGTCCCCCTTCACCCATCAATACAGCATTTGTTTCGTCTTGTGGCAGGAAACCAGTCGTACCAGTTCACGTCAATACCATTCGGGTTAGCCACAGCTCCATATGTGTTTACCCGGATGATGAAGCCGGTGTTGGCACACCTCCATCTTCATGGAATCAAGATCCATGCTTACCTCGACGACTGGCTCCTTCGAAACCCCTCAGCCTGGAGTTTGCTGCAACATCTCGACAGATGCACATCACTGTTCGACCGCTTGGGATTAGGGGTGAACAGGGAGAAGTCACGCCTCACACCGGAGACCCGATTTGTATTCCTAGGTGCAGAGTTCGACACCGTTGTCTTCACGGTCAAACCATCCCCGGGCGGATAATGAAAACCAGAGCTGTGGTGACGTCATTCTGAAAACAAGCCACTGCGACAGCAAAGGAATTGGCGTCGGTGATCGGACTCCTAGACGCCAATGCAAGGTTGGTGCCACTGGGACAGTGGCGGACGAAGCCACTACACTGGTTCTGAAAAACCACTTGGATTACACGAACCAGTTGCCTGGACGAACCAGCCGGTGATCATCAGTTCTCCCACTCAACGAACTCCCTCGTCAATCGTTAGACTCGTGGACGATCCGACAGAACCTCAAAGCCGGGGTACCAATGCAGGAACTTGTTCCGAAATGGCTGATGTTCACCGATGCATCCAACTCGGGCTGGGGAGCACACCTCGCCGGGGAAACAGCATCGGGAGTATGGGACAAGGAAGAGAAGACTTCATATCAACATTTAGGAGTTGCGCGTGGTACACCTCGCGATTCAGGTGTGTAAAGAAGCCCTACGAGACTCGACAGTAGGAATTATGTGCGACAATGCAACGGCTGTGGCATATGTTCAAAAGGGAGTAGGGACACACTCCAAATCCCTCATGCAGGAGACGACAAGACTTTTCGAGACCTGTCTGGAGTACGAGATTGTTCTGGTACCTCGACACAATGCGGGAAACTTGAACGTTTGGGCGGACGAGCTGTCAAGAGGTGCCCAAACCCTGTCAACCGAATAGAAACTGGACCCCTCAGTCTGCAAAGCACTTTTCCATCGCTGGGGACAACCCAACATCGATCTCTTCGCCACTCAGTTCAACACGCAACTCCCATGCTTCGTTTCCCCGTTCCCGGACAAGAAGGCGTGGGCAACGGACGCCCTGTCCATCAGCTGGGAGCGAATGAACGCCTACTTGTTCCCACCGTTCAAACGCCTTCAACGAGTGGTGAACAAGGTACGAGACTCCAACGGACAATTCATCCTTGTGGCGCCATGGTGGCCAGCGGCTCCGTGGTTAACCGAGTTAATCGAATTGAGAAGCGAAGATCCAGTCCCACTCTCGTTGTCACCGTCCATTCTTTCCCAGCACCAAGGGAGGACCCTCCACAAGAACGCCAATGTTCTTCATCTTCACGGGTGGAGACTTTGAAGATAAACCTGGAGAGGAGAGGGTTTCACACGGGTGTCTCCAATAGGCTGGTGGATTGCATACGACTCTCTTCGCAGAAAGGCTAAAACGCCAGGTGGAAAAGATGGTTCGAATGGTACAAGACAAATAACTGCAACCCATGTAACCCATCAGTAATGATATTAACATCGTTTTTAGACTCCCTCTTCATCCAGGGACTTTCGCCTAGTGCGATCAAGGGATATAGGTGTGCCATTAATTCAGTGCTGACTTGTATTGATGGAGCCACGGCAGTACACAGCACCGATGTTACCAAACTCGTGACAGCTTTTTCCAACTTGAGACCTAAAACCATTAGGCTATTCCTTAAGTGGAACCTGCCGTTGGTGTTACAGAGCCTAATGGAGGCACCCTATGAACCGGTGAGTTCGTCTTCATTACTCCTTATCGCGCAGAAAAATGTGTTCCTAGTAGCTCTGGCGTCAACAGCAAGACAGAGTGAGATGGCTGCATTCTCACAAGACGACGGCCACATTCGATTCGCTAGGGATTGGTCCGAAGTAACCTTGACCTTCCCAGCCCACTTCAGGGCCAAGAACTGTAAAGCGAGCGTGAAACCCAAGTCGGTGATCAATGATCATCAAAGCACTAGGAAAGCTAGTACGTCCCAGGGACGACGAAAGACTCCAGTGTCCGGTCTGTGCTCTGAGGTTTTATCTAACAAAACCACCCCAGCGTCTGAAGGGGTTGCTAGAGAGGACAATAATCCACCCAGACCACTGTTCCTCGATGTGGACAGAGAAAATGGGGAGATGATGCAGACGGGGTAATAAAAAAAAAAAATTGGCACATGCAAACACGCATGAATGGATGGAACCAAAGAAACAAACCAACAACAGACAAGAAAACCATCGAACAACCAGGCAAAAGCAAGTTTATAAGCAATCTTGCAAGGAAGCAAACCAACAATCAACACAACAAGCCGAACATGCAAGCACACAAGCAAGGAAAGAAACACACAATCCACCATGTAGACACGCATTTAAGTGTACAAGCATGCAAATACGATGTCAACCCCTTAACCAGTCAAGCCAATCAGCATTCAACAAGCAATCACAAAACCAAGGAAACAAAACCTTTTCGACACCCAAGCAGGCAATCGAACGATCCAATGAACTAACAAGAAATCTTAAGCCATCAAGCAAGCAAACCGCAACACAAGAAAACATTCGGATGAACTAGCAAACTGTCAAAACGACAGGCTAACTAATCAAAAAAGAAAGAAAGAAAACTCAAGTAAAACTTGCAAGCAAGCAGAAAACATTCCAAAGAATGCACACTTCCCAACAATCAAGCCCAACAAATGCCACCTAGATGATCGGCAAAGGTTTTCTCCCCATTACAAGATGGAAATCACTGCACAAGCCGCTATATGGAAAAAAAAAAAGGAAGAGGAAAGAGCCCTAAAACGTGGGGCTCCTCCACGCAACAGAAAAGCTTTCAGCGCTACCTCCCTTATCAACCTTCCCAGAAGGCCCCACGGGACCAAATGTGCTGGAATCATCTCTGGAAAAAAGAAAACGGACCCACATCCTATCTGTGCTCGTCACCGCACATGCGATTACTATCGTCGCCCCTGCACCTATTGCAAGGAAATCTCCCCAAAACATTGAAAAATTCTCCGAATGAGAAGGAAAAGTGCAGCTAGGAAAATGCAAATACACGAGAAAAAACTTCGGGAAAACTCCTCAAATCTGCCAGCAACGCCTGGAAACTCCACCCGCTTATCGGACATTGTGTCTCCGATATCGTCATCGACGCCATGCTCAGCTAACCCATCACCAGCGAAAACCTGCACGACCACGAGCAGTAAAAAGACTCAAAGTGTACTCCCCATTTTCATGGAATCCCCTGAATTATCCACAAACGACAAGACTGAAAACAATTCCAGGGCCACGCCGAAATCATCTGAAACCGACATAACACTCCAAGTTCCTCGAAACAAGACCAAAAATCAAACAGTCGTGTCAATCGAAACCGACTCTCCTTGCTCCCCACCGGAACTAGTCTCCTTACAAGAACTAAGAAACAAAGTCTCGAAAGGCTTACACCTTTCCAGTCACCAAAAGAAAAGACTCATGAAAAACCTCACTGGTTTACACAACACCCTAGGCGTCATCTGCGGCCACGTATCTTCAATTTGTGCAGCCAACGATCAACTAACAACAAGAGTACATGAACAAGACGTCATTATCAACAACTTTAATCAAGCCACAAGCGCGGAGAAGTCTTCGGCCCCAATTACATCTCAAACACCTGGCAGGTGTTCAACACAACATTTCGAGGTCATGGAAACCTCAATACAAGAAATCACCAAGATTTCCACGCAAGAAACGAATTTCTTCGTCCAAGCCAATTGATCCCCGATATTTCTCGCCGGAAGCCGTGACTCCACCAACACCCAACATTCCTCGTGACCAAGTATTGGATTCATCAACAACTATAACCAAGAAGCCATTACCCACCAATGACGTCCAAATGAAGGACTTGCTATCCGTAACCGCCAACTTGCCACAAGAAAAGTTTTCGTCGCAATTAATCTGGCAATACGACGACAATGAATTTTTCGTGCCTGCCACACCGAATATGAAGCAAACTCGAATGCCAGAACCAGGTCACTACCTTGTCTTTCATGCAGAAGCAAAGCTAAAGGGTTCGCTTTCAACTTCACCACAAAGCCATAACCATCTCGAGCAAAGACCAAGAAAATAATAAAATCAAAAGTTAAAGACTCCAGCTTGGGAACAGAAACCAATCAACCCGAAGGGGAAAAATCTGCACGAACTTTTCGAAACAACGACAAGACAATCCTTGATCAAGAAAAGAATCTCCCTTTTTACGGACCATCACACCAACAAAACAAAAAAAACATAGAAGTCTCACATAACGAAAAACATCACTGATCCAAACGTCCCAAACGCAGAACCCGTAAATTCATTGCATCCTGAAAAAGGAACAATTTTCTTTCATGTGCTCCATCATCTCCAGCATCCCTCTCTGTGATAGAAATGATGGATTCAAGCTTCAATGAAGCTATTCTGCAATCAACTATCAACTTTCAATCAGCAATCAACATCACTCACAATCAACCTTAAGCCCTATCGGATACCGGAATCTTCAATCAACACTTCACCTTCAATCAACATACCGACCGAAGCCATCAACCCCACAAGATCGTCCAATAAACGTCAAGACCAGCCACCTTCGTCCAGGTACTCACGATTTCATCACTTTGGGACTCCAAAAAATATAAAACGTTTTCGATGTATCCAACTTGGAGTCGTCTCCCCGGATTTCCATTCAAAGGAAATCGGAGTCCATGACTCTTGGGGACCCACCTCGCAACCCTAGGGCACCCATCACCAGAGTGAACGAGGGCTGATAAATGCAATAAAACATAGGTAATCTATGTTTCCGAAGGGCAGTACAGTATTTTGCGGGCCCTCCTGCCTGGCTGGCTGAAAATTGTTTCTATTGCCCGGAGGAAACATACATTACCTGTACCGCCCTACCTCTCTTGAGTCACCACCGTGACTGATCGAAAAGGAAAAAATGATGGCAACCGCTCGAACGAGCCTGCATTATATAGACGAGGAGTGTGTCTCACATGCGCACTGGGTTGCGAGAGTGGGTGAATCTAAAGAATCCAGAAACCTCCAGTAGAAAGCATCCCTTAGGAAAGGAATGCAATAAATACACAGGTAATGTGTGATTCCGCCGAGCAGTAGAAACAATTTTCAGCCGGCCATGCAGGAGAGCCGGCAAAATACTCTTTTTGTCAGACGGGCAGTTGACGTAGTTCAACAAAATTCCAACTTTTGTACTGCATTATTATTTCTACCCAGTACTAAAAGGCACCAAACTCTTTTTCAAGCCGTCCCAAGTTTTAATATTTGATGAACAGTACCTGAGTGGGTAAATATAAACAGATGGTTTTCTGCTTTTAAAGATTTAACTTAAAATGATGAGAGCTAGTGGGTTGTAATACACACCACTGTAAAGCTTTTGAGACATATTGGTATATTGAGATGTCAAACTTAAGGGGAATAAATTGCGAAGTGATCAAATATTCACCGAAATTTTGTTAAGTGCGTATGTATGTAAGCAACAAACCAAGTGCAAACTGAATACTGTGCTCAGTCTTTTTGGTGTCACAAGCCCCTACTACCAACTCGCCCAAAAAACAAGGAAATAGTTAACAAATGCTAATGTTATGGGAAGAATAACATTGCTATAAATAACTACTGTAAGCTAAATATCTTGGCTGCTCTGTTGCTTCAGTGTATGACACATCGCCTGAAGGAACATAAATAAAGTAGTAATGTGCAACTTTGAAGGAAACTGCAAAGGTCATTGATTTTTGCTCTTTTGATTACTCAATTTTTCTCATCAGCACTGTAAACTTGATTTACTGACATCTTGTAGGCCAGCATGCATATATGATAGAAATAAAAAGTTACTGTACTAAATTTTTGCCTAGATTGTTAACTTACTTCAAGAAGCCTGCCGCAGTAACAACCTGCCAGTACCAGACATAAGTGTTGCAGTTCCTAAAGTGCCCTTAAGTTATAGTAGTTCGTCGCATGAACCTAAAGTGGTTTCTAGTCATCCATCACCACCAACGACAACTTCGTTCAATGAAACAAAGGTATTTTCTTGCCATACATCGCCACCAAAGACAACTGTTCCACATGAATCAACAAAGTAAGTCTTAAGAAATCACCAGACCTTTTTTTTTTGTGTGTGTTTTGAAAGTTTGATGAGAAGGCTGCTACTGACTATAATATGAAAAGGCTGATAAGATTTCCAACTGGATCCCGGTTGTGTGAGGCCTGGAAATCTGAAAAAGTTTTTCTAAAGAAAAAAAATGTGCTGTTTATCCCTGTTTTTTTCGTCCTGCCTCCTGTTATTTCCAACTGAGTTAGGCCCTATATAACATATTTTGGTGAGAGGGTGGAATTCGGCATAATTTGTCGCATAAATTAATCGACGTATGTCAGGGCATTTAATTACTTTCACGTTTTTTTTTCTTTGTCTAAACCATAGGCTAATTATTCACACTTAATGTGGATTTGTGAAACTTACTATAAATTGGGGGGGGGGGGGCCCCCGGGGCTGAGGAAAGTCAGTCGCTATGCCTACCACAAGATATGTGAGGCAACCACACAAACCTCCAGCAAAGCGTATATGCACAGCGTAGAGGTTCCTTTACTTGTTTCCGGCCCCCATAAACGGGGTTTAAATTGTAATGAGTGATCTTAAAAATGCACTTAGTGCGTCAATTTAATGGTTAGACCTTGTCCACGTTATTTTTGTTTGTTTTTAATTTAATTGCATTTCCTCAAATTTTAGTTGGCCTAGCAAAAAAAAAATTGGGGTAAGCGGAATTACGTTGCATTTTGTGATATGTATAGCGGTTTTATAATGCTGTTCCATGTTAACTTCTAAAATAATCATGATCGTTTTAAGCTAAACTTTAAATAATATTTTTTACCTCTGGAGCACTAATTACGAAAATGGTGCTTAATATTTAAACCTTATCAATTTCTATGTCCATACTTGGCGACTAGGAATAAAAAAAACTGAGTAAACTACGTCATTTCATTGACCAGTGGCTGTTTATCGACTAATGGACAATGTCTATACTAAAACCGCACTCATCTTCTGACTAGAGGAATAGTTAAAGAGCCTTTTTACGGACTATTTTCGCTGTTTCGAATCCCTACGCGCTCAGCTGTTCTAAAACTGACAAATATTTCTTTACACCTGACGTTGAAGTTGGCCTTCAACCCGTTCAAACTTTTTTCACATATAGTGACGTGCGGTGCAAAGCAGAGTGAGCTTTTCATCCTTTGCTTTTGTCAGTCAGTCGGTATCCACGATAACTTTTGAATCCATTATTGTCGGATTCATTTAACATTTTCGTTTGCCATCTCTACGCATTTTTGAATTTAAGCTCGTAAATCAATAAAATTAGGCAAGAGGTTTCGTGGATTTTAAATTTCAAATATCCAAGTATAAACCAAGAGTAGGCTACGATTCTTCACGGCTTTTATTTTTGTGTACTATTCAAAATGCTATTCAACATGCTATTGAAATTAATTTTTTATTTAAAAAACCTGATAATTTAATGCCTTCTTCCTGTTTTTCAATAACCAACATGTGAATAGCCTCGCAATGTTTCCACAAGTTTGATTGACTGAGCAAACAAGTCTTTCCGAGGAAAAAAAAAAACAAACAGGAAATTAAATGGCTTTACGAATAACATAATGCTCCAAGCTGAGTGATTCAGGAAAGTTTACGTGAAAGGTAGCGCCTTTAAGATTATTTATTTATTTATACATATTTATTTTGGCGTTTGATTATTTAAGAGCCTAGTTCCATTTTGTCTTTCCTGTGTCATACGGATTTGTAAAGTCAGTCAAGCCTGTATGTTACAAATTATTTTCAGTGACTTTCCTGTGTGACACGGCTATGCTACATTTTATCAGGCCATTGTAAATATTGCAAACGTTATGGTACCGTAGGATGCAGCAAAAATAGGGAGAGAATACGTGATTTTAGTGTGAACAGCGGATTGCCTTTATTCAGTACTCGGAGTTAAACATATTTTTAATTCTCCGGGAAAAAGAGGGGGGGGGGGGGAAAGCCTGTCTAAGAGTTTGTAGTTGTGGAAAGTAGTTTTTAGCTCAGAAAAGAGTTTTTGATTTTAAGCAGACAGTAGTCGATGTTTAGTAGAGATCTTCAGTTATACTCTGAGCAGTCTGTGCCTTCATTCGTTGAACTTAAGTTGTTTACGTCGCAGGCGATTCGTTCCACAATAATGTCAGCCATCCCATCACTTTTCCACAAGTTGTCTTCCTCATTCTCAGTGTGTTTTACAAGTTTGGCCCACTCTACCATTGCCTTCGGTATAAGTTCCTGGACTTTAGGTTTGAATGTTCGATCATTTGCAGCAATAAATCTCTTTAGCATGGTTCCATGTCATTTCCATACGGTGTAACTCACAGCGAAGCAAACGTAACATACTGTGGCCTTGATGTAAACGTGAAGCAAGTTCATCAATTCGGTATTTGTCGTATTATTTTCGTGCACGTTAAAAAATAACACAAGCAATTCACGACGCCCATTGCTGTCCTTCCAAAATTCGGCCAATCGCCTTCATCGTTTACGGCGATTTACCTGTGGGAACTGTACCTTGTCTATAAACTGCGAGGATCTGTTGTCCAATTGCTGAAAGTGTGAAGTCATCGTACATTTTTAGCCAAGTTCGAGTACCAATGGAGTTAGGACGCTTCGACTGGCGACGTAAAATGACCAGCGCTGGTTGCAAATAGTGACCTTTTTGATTTGGAAGACTCATTTCATGAAACGCCTGTTCAGTCTGCCGTATCCTTTCCGACGTCACTTACCGACTTGACTGGGTTCTGCGGACGAAGTTTGCTGTAAACATTAACTACCGTCTGCTTTTGCGATGATGTTAGGGGCTTTCCTTGGGAGTGAGGTTTAAAATACTTGTGCGGAGACACGACCGCCATTTTTAAAGTTTCCACGTCATCTGCTTCAAGCCGTAACCATTGTCGTAATCATGGAAACTACGTGCATATTTTCGAAATTGGAACAGCATAAAGTGTCACGTTTTCTTAAAATTATAACCTCCTTTTACCAACAAAAATGAATAGGTTGCATGAGTTATTTGATTGTGAAACTTTATTATTTTAACGGACTATTTTCTCTGCACCAGAACACAAACAATCGCGTCTGCAAGAGTCGCCCTTAACTGATTCCTCCAGTAAGAAGTTGAGTGCGGTTTTAGCATAATCTGAGGCTTATCTTTATACCGTTTTGAAATCGAAAAAAATATCTTACGTTCCTATGGCCAAGAATTTAAACCAAAAAATATCAACTACCCCACCTTCCCCTATCCACCCAAATTATCTTTTTTTTTTATAAAATTACAACCAAAAATGCACTGAAAATTTTGCTTTTGACTGCTTTGGAAATATCATTCTGAATTATACGAGGAAAAACAATTCTGAATGAGTGTGATTAGGATATGGTTTAAATAGGATATGGATTAGGATATGGTTTAAATAGCCAAGGCAAATTAGCTGGAATTAATTTTGTTCCTATTTCAGTGAACGGTCGACGACAGACATTTCAGTGCTAGCAATCTGCTTCGTACTAACTTTACACACAGTTATAGTAGAACTTTCTCCAATAAACGCGCGAGAGAAAAAACTTTGTTACTGAAATTTACCATAGCCTAACTAGATAAAGCTACACAGAACTATTACGTCGGCTGCTAATTTACTAACACTGCAACATCCACCAATTGTCCGATTGAGAAACGTGCTGAGTTCGAACAGCTCTACGCTGGTTTGTTTTAAGTTTTTACTTGATGCGCAAGCTTGCTGATTCACGCCTGGCATCACACATCCTTCCAGCGGGCAGATATTGCGTCACGGATCAATATGCAGGTTCGGCCTTTGAAGCTACTTTCTTGCACGGTTTCGCATTTGTGAAGAAGCCGGTAATGCCCCTTTAAGTCGCTTAAATTTGTGAATATAGTCCAAGCTTCATCTTCAAAAGAAAAACAAGAAAATGTGTTATAGTTAAATGTTGGAATTGTAATGGTCTCCAAATCCGTATACACTCCAGCGCGTCGATTCAAGTGTATTTGACGAAAAACTTTGTTGAATTTCGTACTGTGGAACATAACGAAATACCAAAAATGTCAATTCACAAAGTAATCGAAAATATTGGCAACTGGTAACTGTTGTCTTCACCAGGCTTTTAAAGGTTGATTTAGTCCCTGATCACATCTTGCTTCAACAATGTTTACAATTGCCGTTTTCGAATCTCTAGGTTTGAGGTTTGAAAACGGCGATTGCAAACATTGTTGAAGCAAGATGTGATCATGGACTAAATCAACTTTAAACGCCTGATGAAGCCAACAGTTAGTTGTTGAAAATTTGCTGGACATAGTAGTAATTGTCTATTTTGTGGAAATGTGCTTGTTTACTTTATGAATTGACATTTTCGGAGTTTTAATTGGTACCGTGAAAATGCCAGCATTTAACTCGTATACTGTATATTTTTCTCGTTTTTTCACTTTTCTTCTGAAAATGAAGATCAGACTATCTTGGAAAATTGAGACTTGAGTTAAAGTTTTGATGGCGGTAAAAGTGTAATCAATTTTTCTATTGATAGAAAGATTTTCCGTAATGACATTATTTAGCAACTGTAATCACCGTTTGCCGGTGTTCAACAGTTGTACAGGTTGTCCACAAATTATTCACCCTATAAAGAAATTAATTAAAAAAAAAAAACGGATATCGCAAAAGTGCCAACATTAACTCAAAAAATTTTTTTACAAAATTTCTGGTGATGATGGCCTCATGCCCCCTTTTGACGCTTGGAGAATATCTAGTCGAAAATTGATTTCTCCCCAAACATTTTTAAGCATGTCTTCTGATATATCGTTTGTATTGCCTGCGTGATCTTGTCCCGTAATTCCTGCACATAAGTTACCTTTCTTGCTTACACTTTGTCCTTTATGAAGCGCCACAATAAAAACCAGGGTACCGTAATAAACACGGATATGCTTAAAAATGTGTGGGGAGAAATCAATTTTCGAGTGAATATTCTCCAAGCAACAAAAGGGGCACTTGTGGAGTTCCATCACCAGAAATTTTTGTACAAAAAACTTTTTTGACTTAATAAATGGTTGGAACTTCCAGTTTTTCAATATCTGTTTTGGTTATTTTTTTTTTGTTTAATTTCTTTTTGAAGTGAATAATTTGTGGACACCCTGTATAAACCAAAACTGATGACACCTTTCATGTATTGTTGTTGGCAAGGTTGTTGGTTAACCCTTCGTGGGCCACGAACGTCATATGACGTCCTCAATAAATGTCTCTGAGAGGCCACGAACGTCATATGACGTCCATTTAGTTCTCGTGATGGTTTTGTTTTCAGTTTCAGATCTTTTCACACGATTTTTAGAAGCCTGTGTGCTATTAATCTTGCTACCAAAAAATGGGTGCATTTGTTTTCATCAAAACACAACAAATTGTACATAAAAAGGTTCATTACAAAATTTTTTATAGTTTTATAAAGCAGACAATGTCAGTGCTTATGCTTAATGTCAGAAAAATATGGCCTGGGATGGTGTATTTGTAAATAAATCGTGGCGTGCAAAGGGTTAAAAATGCTTGCAGCGTTAATGTTGACCCCCCCCTCCCCCAGGAAAAATCACGTCTCAGAAGTTGGAAGAATTATTGGCTACTGGTGTCGGACACTTAATGCCCTAACATAGTAGTTTTATTTAGTTTCAGTATTACAAAAATGCATACACCTGTAGAATTGTTTTCTTTATTGAGAATTATTTTACAGATTGAGCTGTTTGTTTCAGAAATTATACAACGTATGGTGACCTAGAGCTCTTCTTGGCGGGTTTAGATCTGTCACATTTACTAAATTTGTTCCAAGAAAACAACTTTGATTTTCAAGCATTTCTAAGCACGACGGATGACGAATTGGAAAAGGTAAGATAATGTTGTCAGACTGGTTGTTGCCCTTATTTACAATTGTAGACGAAATTTTTTAATCAGCTTAAACCTTTTAGATTGGCATTTCAAGTGTTGGCTATCGGAAAAAAATACTAGAAGCAATTTGTGAAGTACACAAAAAAGAGTGGGAAAAAACAAGTTTGCCAGCAGTACAACAGAAAAAGGCCATTAGGTACGTATATATAAAGTCGATTGCTTCCCTAGGCTAATCTTCTGTCTTAAATTCTTAGCAGACATCTTTAGCATGTTAACTTTCCTTGAGGTCTTGGGACCAGTAACTATACTGCGTTTTGGGATAATTCACTTGTGACACTTGCTACTTTAAACATCACGAAGTTCTAGCAACATCAATCGATTACAGCAATAATCAGTGCTTGCTTTATTTCTCCTTCATATAATCCTCCTCCCTATGTTACAAAGTGGGATGTCCAATTTGTTTTTGGCACTTTGATCAGTTGCAAGAAACTTGAGTTGTTTGACAGGTAAAAGAGCATATTTTAACGAAATAGCCAAAACAAAGGATGTATTTTAGGAAAATTCATTTTTAAAATTCTGTATTCTTATAGTAAGGAAATCTATACAATTGTGTATTCAGTTTGTTCTGTTATGCTGTATTTAGTTGCCCAGAAGTGAACGCAGTCGTTGAAAACATTACAAAGCACATTGGTTACATACATGCGACAATTACATTCTTGTCGAAAAATGTTTGCAGTAGGCCGGAAAATCTCGAATTAGGAAAGGTATTGTAATAAGATGAAATAACAGTAATACTATAGTTTGTAATTGTCGACATCTGTAACTCTTTTAATCTTATTTTTTTATTGTAGGAAGCTGTGAATGTGGCATCCCTTGGTGACCAAACCACTTCGGCCATAAAATCGGTTAGGAAGCTGGAAGCGGAGCTGCTGCGCATGAAGATGAATTTGGATAAGTTAGGACATTATTTTTTGTCTGTTGACCGTTTTCAGTCTTCTTTCATCAAACACTGATTCCACAGAGGAAATAAGTTTCTTAGTAACCTAAAATAATATTTCTATTGCTACGAAAATTTACATTACCTGTAAATTTAGAATTTTTACTCTCGAATGCTTTTCCCTCTAGAGAATTAATTGTTTCAACCAATCACCAGCTCACTTACTCCGAAATGCGGTCGTGCACTTCCGTCCTATTTAAACGCCAAAGGCAAACGCCAGTCGTCTTTTATTCTGTAGTGCTCGTCCTGTCTGAACGTGCTCTCATTCTCCCTCTACCGTGAGATTCCTGCACCTCGTGTCAGTAAAAGTGAGAAAACGAAAGTCAGTGATAGCTCTTGTGCCACTGTTAACTTGGATGCTCATGCTGGACATACTTTTGTTCCCTCGAGCTGAACTGTGCGTTTCGTCAAAACCCAACAGGCCTTCCCAAGAGATCTTCTGTCTCGGTGTTTGTCTCTGTCACTTGTTGCTGGAAGCGAAAAGGAAGGAAATCTGCCGGCTGTAGACCGACGCTGTTCCCTCGGGCCTGGCTCCTGGCCCCATTGGATTCACGGACATCCTCCTTGGCTCCCGCAGTCTCCCCATGAAGTCTGTCAACCACCCAGCCGCCGAAGACAACGTGTGCCCCTCCCTCGGGCTCCACCACTCGTTGCACGATCCGAAGGATTGACTTCGGTTGGAAACACTGAAATCAACGCCGCCTTTCCGAACACTGCTCCAACTGAAGAGATAGTGGCTCCCTCCCCGTGGGGTCTCGAAGCTGTGTTCCACCCCGAAAGCTCGGCCTATGCTGTTTCTTCCTGACACCTGCAATTTTTCCCGAATTTCTCCCATGCTTCGACCGAAAAACATCTTAACCGTCGGCACAGCCGCCTGTATTTACGTCGGCTGAATCCAGACTGCTATCGCATTAAAGTACACTGATTGGTCAGTTAGCATCAGCCAATCGGAAACCAGGGAAATGAAAGCCAATACGGATGCCTTTTGTCTTGGGAACATGCCGCTCACCCGATGCCGACGTCGTACCGTCGATTATTCGGCCGTCACCTGCACCAAGTTTTTGGAATGAAAATTGTTGCTGCTACACGACCGATACGCGTTTCGGTTTCGGTTGATTCCGATTCGAAGGAAATCATAGCCACCTGCTCAAGTCATGTGATGCTGTCTCGATTGTGATTTAGACAATCAAGTCATGAATTAAGACGGTAGTATTCGTGTCGTGACACCGGCATGAATTCAAGACATGAATGGAGAATTTTCATGAGCCAGCTTGTCTCGGACAGCTGTCTCGATTGCACCCCTTCCAGCAAACTGGACAACGACACTGTCTCGCCTTCTCGTCTTAAAAGTCAAGACAAATGTTGCTGTCTCCACCAACCTCGTGTCATTCGGGGCCAAAACACACATTTTGAGTGAAGAGTCAAGACAGATGCCGTTCTCACCTCTTGCTGCTTGTCTCGAGTGAAAATCAAGACAACTGTGGCAGGCCACACTGACGCTCGTCTCATTTGTGGCTAAAAACCCACGTTTTGAGTGAAGAGTCAAGACGGATGCCTTTCTCACCTCTTGCAGCTTGTCTCGACCTTGATTAACACGACGTCTCGGGTAAATTCAAGACAACTGTTGCTGTCCACACCGAAGCTCGTTTCATTAGTGGCTAAAACCCACGTTTTGAGTGAAGAGTCCAGACGGAAAGCATCCCCACCCCTTGCTGTTTGTCTCGAGTGAAAATAAAGACAATAGTTGCTGCCCACATGGAAGCGCTTTTCATTCGTGGCGCGTTTTGAGTAATGAGTCAAGACGGAAGACGTTTTCACCTCTGGCCGCTTGCCTCGACCGTGGCTGACCCCATGTCTCGAGTGAAAATCAAACATCTGTTGCTGCCCATACTGATGCTCGTCTCACAGGTGGCAAAGACTCAGGTTTTGAGTGAAGAGTCAGGACGGAAAGCGACTTCACCCATTGCAGCTTGTCTCGACCGTGGCTGACCTCACATCTCGAGTGAAAATCAAGATGACCACAGCGGTCGACACTAAAGCTCGCCTCATTCGTGGCTAGAACCCACGAATTGAGTGAAGTTCCCAAGACTAACAACGTCTTCATCTCGAGCCGCTCGTCTCGACCGGGACGAACCCCACATCTCGAGTGAAGATCAAGTCGACTGTGGCAATCCACACGGACGCTCGCCTCGATCGCGGCTAACCCCACGTCTCGAGTGAAATTCAAGACAATAGTTGCTGTTCAACACCAAGGCTTGTCTCACTCGTGGCTTAAACCCACCTTCACAGCAAAGCCTCAAGACAAACGTGGTTCTCTCCTCTGACAGCTTGTTTCGACCATGGCTAAACCCACGTCCCGAGTGAAGTTCATGAGAACTGCTGACATTCAACACAAAACTCGTCTCAATAGTGGCAAACCAAAAAATCCCACTTTTTGAGTGAAGATTCAGACAAGCCGCCTAGCCGCCTGGAAGCTCACCCCGTCCATTGGAAACCCCACTTCTTGAGGAAACCTTGAGGCACAAACTCAATCTCAACCCCAAAAAAATCCAGCTCTAAAAAAAAAAACCTTCCAAAAGGTTGGTGACTTAATTTCGGCTCTTCAGAATCAAAATGCCCCTGCTTCCATTCAAGAAGAAAACAGCCACCTACTTCTAAACTCGGCAAACCTCACCCTGAGTCAAGCCCTTTCAAGCAAAACCCAAGAACCCAACGAGCCACACTTTGGCAAGAATCCACCCATCATTCAACGCACCTGGTGTCACATTCCAACACCCTTCACCAGTTCGTCAAAACCACTCTACACACCTCCACCGAGATTTAAATATTCACTTTTAACTTGGCGTCCCTCAGACCCAAGAACACCATTTCTCGGAAAAAAAAAAACCATGACCTTTACTCTGATTCCATATGGCAGGCCGACAATGCCGAAACTTTCGAATCCCCAACTCCAGTACTGACTCATCTCTCAAACTACCAAACATACGACATGACATGTGTAGATCAAAAGTAAAAGCCTAGCCAATCCCCCCGCCCCCCCTATAACGATCCACCGAGCACCCCACTATGACTCCCATCCACCACCTTTTAATCAGAGAGAAATTATTCCCTTCCAGCTTATGGTGAATCATCTAGCTCATTCAGGTGGAAACAACTTTTGAAATTTCTCTCTCAGACCGAAAAAAAACCCAAAAAATAACCACCACGGCAGGATCTTATTTTCCAAATTTTTCCAAGGTAACGAAGCTAATCAATCTTCCCTCACCAAAAAAAAAATACATGTGTTCAGATCTAAAGTTTTAATTTAAAAAAAAATAATGGACACCCCAACTTTCAGGTCGGCTCCCCATTAAAACTAAATCAAAATGGATGAAAATGATGAAATGCACTCCATTACTCCTTTGGTTTCGTCTAATTTGTGCAATCGTGAAGCTAACGCCTCAACAACGTATCTTACACCGAACTATGCACCACCCAGCTTGTGAAATCTGCAAACCTTCACAAATCCAACCGCCCAGTCGAACAATTCTCAAACCGGAACCCTCAACAGGGATGAATCACAAGATCCTCAAAGTAAATCATTTGACCTACCAAAAATGTTCAATCTCTATCCTTAAGAAAGTCACATTCTGTCTCCCATTAAGGAAATGACGACCCTTGGTCCTGATCAAATGACAACTATCAACCTTGCTCACTGCCCAAGGAACAACAAACGCCAGCCTTGGAACCCCCTGGGAACTCGCTCATAAGGTGCCCGCCACCAACTTTGACGAGGTCGGCCTGTCAATGCAAAAATTGATAAGTATTGGATTTTTCCCAAGCAACAAGAAACTGAAATTTGTCGGCCCCCATGAAGGCCGGCTAAAATTTGTTTCTTTTGTGGGGGGGGGGGGGGATACAATACTCAGGCCCACCCTGTCTTCTCTCTAGAGTCACCTTATGGACAATTGAGAGAGACAAAAAGATGACAAGCTCAAGATGCTGCCATTCTTATAAGGAGGCCCGCGCATGCACGGGATGGGGTTGCCGAGCTGGCTGGCTACCACACTCTTAAGATCTCAAGGTCCAAAGCAGCATCATTGAGACAACAATGCAAAAATTGACACGTATTGTATTTTTCTCCCCGCAAAAGAAAACAAATTTTAGCCGGCCTTCATTTAGGCCGGCAAATTTCAGTTTTCGCGGTCAAGGTGGTGGCTATAACCGCAGCTTCGCAGCCGATCAATGCAACGTTACACCTCACCTGCTTCAAGGGAAAACCAAGAGATAACCAATGACTACGAACCCCATTGGAGTCCCACAACTCTAGTCGATGGCTGCCTTAAAAAAAGATTACAACAAACCTTTGGATCCTCTTCAGTCATGGCTTCCTTCCATCATTCAAAAGCAAACCTGCGCCGATTTCTCCCCTCCTTGGGAATTCGCTCCCGAAACCTTCCGAGCATCTTTCATTCGAAATTTGCGAACTTCTACACAAAGAAACTATCGCCGTAAGAACAGATCCTTTGCGCCCGGGCGTTTACAGCTCAATCTTTCTAACACCAAAAACATCTTGAGGATGAAGACTCTTTTCAATCTAAAACCTCTCAACCTGAAACAGAATCCATAAGGCAATCCCTCAAAGCAAACGACTGGACGGTTTCTATAGACCTAGAAAATGCATACCTTCATGCACCCTTACGCCACTCGGTATGCCACTTTTTCGCTTCATGTGCAACGAGAAAGTTTACGAATTACAGACTCTTCCTTTCGGTCTAAATGCTGCCCCAAGAGTCTTCACATCAATTGTAAGACCAGTTCTGAACCAGCTTCAAATTCTATCATATGCTTATCTAGACCTTCAATGGAAAGCTGGGGACCCCACATTGAGAGGCTCAAGGCCTCAGGTCTATGGTCAAAAGAAGAACTAGGCCACATAAATGTTTTGGGACTCGAGGCCACCTTCAAAGCCCTCAACCATTTCCAAAGAACAGGGACGATAATACAAGTTTAAATGGACAACGCCACGGCAGTAGCCTATCTACGGAATGGAAGCGAAACAAAGTCCAGAAACCATCACAACATCACGTCGAAGATTTTCAAGCTTTACATTCAGCTAAAGACAACTGTCCCTCTCGAGATTACACAAATCAACAACGGGAATGGACTCTCAAAACATCCATCTGCAAATCTGTGTTCGCCACTTGGGGGACTCCAATGGTCGACCTATTCGCTACGAGGCACAATGTCAGACTTCCCCAATTTATCAGCGCAGCCCCGGACGATCAAGCTTGAGCAGTGGGTGCCTTGTCAACCCCTTGAACAAGCCTCTTCGGATACATGTTTCCAACTGTCCACCATTCAAGCTTCTATCATAGGTCATGCAGAAACTGCCAGGAACTCGAGACGTAATATCCCAAAAGAAAGGAAGTCTACTCCACCCAAACACCAGCGCTTTGAAACTACATGGATGGCTATTATCAACAGGCTTCTTAAAGAGGCAGGAGTTCTTGAAGACCTAGTCATTAGAATCGCAAGCAAAACTATCAGATACTCCACCAACAGAATTTATGACAGTCACTGGAAAAAAATGGTTTAGTTGGTGTCACTGTCACTTTACCTGAACTCCTGAGATTTTTTAACCCTTTACTTCACGGACATTTACGAGAACTTTCATCCTCATTTCCTCGTGAAAATTAGCATTTTCTCCACAAATGTGCATCCCAGTTAAAAATTAAGCCGTAACTTTTCAACTGTTCGCAAGTTTTTATTTTTAATTCTAAAACATCCAGGCAGCTTCAATACCATGACTTAAAAAATGTAACAAACTGCTTAATAATTACGTCCCAGTAATTTGAAGTGCAAAATACTCGAAATGCGTAAAAATGCGTATGTGAGTAAATCCTGTAGAAGCGTAGAAAAGCGTATATGTGAAGGAAAGGGTTAACGGACCGTTCCATCTCTGGCTTTATAAAAGGGTCACAATTTTATATACCGAATGGCCCTAAACTCCGTTTTTAAAGTGGCCAACAAAAGCAACAATCGGTTAGAATTTGCATATCCACCCTTATAAAATCATTCGAAATCGGAAGACCTGCAACCATCAGACTCTTCTGTCCTGGTCCTAAATTCGCTAATGAAGGAACCCTATGAACCCTTGGCAACTACAACCTTCATCTCTTAACCAGGAAAACTGTTTTCTTGATCACACTAGCATTAAGCTTACGATGCAGTGAAGTACAAGCCCTTTCAACTGACCCTGCCTACTGTTTCTTTTTTGAAGATTTTAAGGCTGTCTTTTAACACGAAGGGGATTGTTCAGAGCAAAAACTCAGAAATCGAACTAGCCCTCAAATCCAATAATCATTGTGCAATCACTCCAATTACTGGAAATGAACTGGAATGATTTCTCTGCCCAGTCCGGGCATTAAGATTCTATCGGGAAAGAACTGACTGCAGTGAAATTCTGAAAGAACGAAATCAACTCTTCCTGCCATTCAAAATGTTCTTTGGGGAAACTTCTCCAGCTATGATTGCCAACTGGGTCAAAACTGTTATCATTAATGCTTACAAAGCAGCCGACATTAACTGCCACAACAACATTATCTGCCACAACAACATTATCCGAGTCACGGCACGTGAGCTACGAGCCATCACCACTTCTTGGTCCAATCCCGAGGTTTCTACAAGCTGCATCATTGAGAAATGTGTCCGTCTTCACCTCGCACTACTTGCCCCCACATCCGGAAATTAGATCTTGAATCCTGTTTGGTTTAATAAAAGTGCTAAAGTCTGACTTGTGTGTGTGTGTGTGTGTGTGGGGGGGGGGGGGGGGAATTCTGACTTGTTTAATAAAAGTGCCTGCCGCCATATTGACCATGTCTACGGTAAACTCAAAATTTACGTATAATTTATATTTTCGTAGCAATAGAAAGGGAGAATTGCCGCTGCAGCGGCTAAATTTTGTTTCTATTGCTTTAAACGAAAATATACATTACCAATACTTATTCTACCTCCCTCTTCATTCACCACCTTGATGTCTGAAGAAAAGGCGAAAAGCCAATAAAAGATGATTGGCTTTCGCCTTTGGCGTTGATATAGGAGGGAAGTGCGGGAACTCACTTCAGGGTCAGCGAGTTTGGAATCTCTAGAGGGAAAAGCATTTGAGAGTGAAAACGCTAAATTTACTTGTATATTTTTGTTTAACCCTTCGTGGGCCACGAACGTCATATGACGTCCATTTAGTTCTCGTGATGGTTTTGTTTTCAGTTTCAGATCTTTTCACACGATTTTTAGAAGCCTGTGTGCTATTAAGCTTGTTACCAAAAAACGGGTGCATTTGTTTTCATCAAAACACAACAAATTGTACATAAAAAGGTTCATTACAAAAATTTTTGTAATTTTATCAAGCAGACAATGTCGGTGCTTATGCTTAATATCAGAAAAATATGGCCTGGGATGGTTTATTTGTAAATAAATCGTGGCGCGCAAAGGGTCGTAAAGCAGAAGAAACAGGAAAATTCTGCAGCAATTCTCCCTTTCTACGTGCTATTTAGTTAGCATTCTGATCTCTAATGCTCGTCTTTCCTTAGCAATTTTAAGTTGTTTAGAACCGGCCAGCTCGTCAGCCCAGGTGCGCACCCCTACTATAAAAGCACCAAGGTGTGACAGGTTTATTTTTTCTTCTCTAGCGAGTCTGTGGGCACGCTTTTGTTTTTCCCGCATCCTTTCGTCTTTGAATATATTTTGTCTCCAAGCAACGTTGGCAAGATCCAAAGGCGCCCCGAAAGAATCTATCTCCTGGCAGACCTCTCTTCCGGCCAGCCCATCGTCTGTTCGCCTTGATGATGTTGTCAGCCCATTGTCTCCGCTTTCGTCCGGACCTTTGACCGCCCTTCGTGCTTCTCGCCGTTAGCTGCCCAAGCGGTTGCAGGGGTCGAATTTTAAAATTTTGGACCAGGTGCAAAATTTGCACCCCAGAACTAACCCTGTAGTGCAAAACACCAACTTGAAGTGCAGTAAATGTACCTACAGTAAATGTACCCCCCCAAAAAAAAATTCAATTCATGCCAAACCAGATGTTAAACCTTATGACCTTTCCCCCAGCATTTGCCCACCTAGTTATTGCTGGTTCAGCATCATGGTCAGCTGTATTTGTTTCGCTGAAAGTTACAGGAGTACTAACTTGCAGCGCCATTCTCCCATAATTCTTTTGGTACATGAAAATCCCCGTTTAACTTCTGCTGTGCTGACAGGGAATAACAGAATTATTTGAAATCTGTGCACAACATTTTCGCACTTTGTCAAGCATTGCTCATCCATCAACAGTAGTTAACACTAACTGTACACGTGTTGAGCTGCGGAGTGCAAATATTGCACTCTAGCATGTTAAGTTTGAGGTGCAAATTGGTGATTCTGGAGTGCAAATTGCACTTTGCTCCTGGTTATTCGACCCCTGCGATTGTCTTCCCCCGCATCTCCGCATGGCACAGCTTCTTCTCCCAGTGTCTACCGCTAACCTCCGCCTGCGCTCCTGTCGGCACTGCTGTCTACACTTCCACCATGTCTCCTGTCGCTTGTGGCCAGACCGTCAACTCTACTTCCGATCTACACTCTTGTAAACGTACGCCATTTTAAAGCGAAAAGTTAAGTCCCTAAAAGATGGCAAAAGGCTTAAACGCTTCTTCCCACCAGCTGAACCTCCTATAGACCTTTTGTTCCGTTCTTTTCGGCTCTTGCAGCCTGTCGCCAGTGCCAACCGCTGCTTTCATCGATCAACCCCTTTCGAAAGATCAAGTTCACGTACTCATGGACAGAGCTACATGATTTTTACTACAAGCAGCGATGTTCTCGGCCGTCGTCATCACTTTCGTCACAGAGCAAGTCGTATACACCCTTGAATGGCGTTACGTCTTGCAAGTGCCATCGTTCTCCACCTTTCGTTTCCGGCAAGAGGCGTAGCAGCTCCGTGTCTGATAACGGCAAACATACCTGGTCGTCCAACCTTCACTCAACGTTTCGTCAGTCATGGACCCCTCTCTAGATTCCGTGACGGCCCTCACCCCTCGGCTCTTCCCAGTCTCACGTCACCAACAGAAAATTGGACTACTTTGGCTACTAACGAAGCCTCTAACCACCTTCGCTTTCGTGATAATTCCAGCCTTTCGTCAGTCCTTCTGGATGATCCTTCATGAGCCCTAACTAGATCTCTACCTTTTAACGGTTGTTTCTCTGGAAGGTTGCAGAGCTCACATCGCACATCACAATATCTTAGGCTCATGGACAACCCACATCAACATTCTGGAAATAGAGGCCGTCTTCAACGCCCTAGACCACTTTCGGAACTTGGGTCTCAGGGAACGTCATTCAGATTCAAGTAGACAACACCACAGCAGTTGCATGCCTACTAAAAGAAGGAGGCACAAGATCCTGACAACTCCACAACGTCACCTCCGCAGTCTTCAGGCTTTGCATCAATCTGAAAACCACGATTCTACCTCTTCACATCCCAGGCAGCCGCAACGTCATCGCAAACTCTTTCTTGCCACAAACTTCCCTCAAGGAAATGGACTCTAAAGAATTCCATCTGCTAATATCTCTTCAACGCATGGGGCACTTAGATGGTCGACCTATTCGCGACCAGGCACATTGCCAGACTTTCCCCACTTCATCAGCCCAGTCCCCGACAATCAAGCATGGGCAGTGGATGCACTAACATTCCCTTTATGGGCTACCTCTTCCCGCCGTTCAAGCTTCTACTTTAGGCCCTCATGAAAATCAAATTAACTCAGGGCCTCTTCGTGCTAATAACCCAGAACTGGCCGTCGGCACCATGGTTCCCTGAGTCTTCGAATCGACGACCCAAGAAGCCTACCAAAAGTTCCATATCGGATGTCGCAAAGAAATGGAACCTAGTTTCACCCAAACTCCATCGCTCTGAACCAACGTGTGTGGCTACCATCATCGGACTCGTCAACGAGGCAGGAATTCCTGAAGAACAAGCCATCAGAATCAACCAACTGGATTAACGACAGCCACTGGAAGAGGTCGTTTCGTTGGTGTAACGAAAGGAAAAATCATCAATCCAATCGATCACCGGGTTTCTGATTTGCGTCACGCCTTAAAGGATCTACAATCTTAGTTTATTGCTCGGCCTTAAACTTCGTCTTCAAAGCTGTAGGCAAAACTGCCCTTCTCAACGATTTAGCATCTCATCACTCATTAAATCCTTCGAAATTGAACGACTAACGATTCGAGTTTCCCCTTATGAAGGTACCTTACAAACATCTGTTCAACTGCAGCATAAACGTCCTCGTTCGCAAGACGGTATTCCTGACAACCCTTGCAGCCATCCTATGCTGCAGTGAAATACAAGCCTTGTCCATCAATCGGGTTTACTGCTTCTTCTTCCCCGACTAAGATCTTCATTTCTTGCTAAGACGCAAAAGCCTTGCTATCCAAACCTATTATTATTCCAGCGCTCTCAAATATCATTGCTGACGAACCCGAACAATTTCTCTGCCCTGTACGTGCTTTTATGCTTCTACATACAAAAGTTACATATTGACAACGGTGAATTTCGCAAAGGCTTGAATCAACTTTTCATCCCCTTCAAGATCAGACAGTTACAGAAAATGCTTACGAGGATTTGAACATAGAATGTACCAACAACATCCCGGTTCCGGAGAGCCTTATGAAGAAGGGTGTCTTCACGTCACACATCCTTGCATCCATATGTGCCCTTCTCCTTAGCACTAAGAAGAAGGAAGACCACAAAAACAAACACTACCCTTTTCAGGGCCACCAAATCCCAAAAAGACATCATTCCTGTTTTACTGCTTTTTCAGTAAAGTTCGAAAAAACTGGCAACCGGTGTTTACTGTGGTTGTAATGTGGCATCATTGGAAAATTTAACACAAAAAACACAAGACTACTGCTACACAAAGATGATCACAGTGCCTTTATTTCACTGAAAATTCAAGTGTGATCTTCTTTGTGTAGAAATAGTTTTGTGGTAAATATTTCCATGATTTTCAATAGGGTGCGAAGTCTGTGACGACACTCTGGGGTACCCGCCACCATTTTTGATGAGGGTTACTGTAAATGCTAACTTTTCAGGTAATGATATTTCCAAATGCCCTGTCTGTCTGAATGGAAATACCCACCCTACCTCCCCTCTTAAGTCACCACCATGACATATTGAGAGGAATAAAAAATGACAACCTGTCGGACCTCGGCGATTTTATAGGAGGGGTGCGCATTTGGGTTACTTAGCTGGCCGGTTCTAAAGAGCTTAAAATGTCAAGGGAAAGACAAGCATTCAAGTACAGAATGCTAAATTTACAAATACTGTAATGTATATTTTCATTTCGGCAATAGAATCAAAATATAGCCAGCCGGCGATTCTGATTGATTGTAAACACACATTTATTGCACACCAAACACAAAGTGAAACATGGAAGGGTGTGCCACTTATACCAGTCCTAAACATTTAAACGATTGACAAAATAATGCTTTGATATATACAATTTCAGATAAGCCTCCGAGAAGACAAACGACCTTAATAACAGGACAGTGTTGGTGCTCTTATCGTTGCAGGCAATTTGTTCGAATAGTTTACAACTCCATTGATAAAAAAAAATATTTCCTGGTATTTGTCTTGAAACAAGCTGCCTCCAGGTATCCCCCCTTGTCCGATCACCGGAACGGAGGAAAAAAATTATAGTCTGCCCTTAGTCGTTTTAATTTAAAACACACTATTCCCACAGCATTTAGTCGGTAAATTTGATAAACCTTTTAATGCACCTGCGTTGGACTTGTACCGTTTCAACAAGGTCGGGTGACCAAGTCGGACTTAGATATTCGAGCGCCATACTCCCACGTCCTTTACAACCTTGGAAGTGACAATTTTTTTATCCACATGAAAACTTTTGACATGTTGTGGAGGTAGTTTCAGTAAAATTGGTGCATGAATTGAAAGTTAAATAAGATCAAACCATCAATATGTTAATATGTAGAAAAGCGCTTTTTGTATAAGCTAGGAGACGACATACAGGGTAAAATTTGGAATAAGTTCGTTTAAAACGCTCATTCTCATAAAATGAATAAAATACATCGTATTCGCAAATTTTCGACAGTCCTTAAAAGGTGTTGGAATACTCTTCTTCGAACTTATTCCAAATATTGTTGAGAACTCTCATAGTAGCAGACGACCATTTCATGTATTTAATGTAGGGTGATCCATAAAACGCAACCGCAAAAAAATCTGCCATTGCATTTTTTATGGGCCTTTGTCTTCTAGCTGCCTAATGGCACTTTTCCTTTTTGTACGCACAGGTTGTGAAACGAGTGGAGCACATTCCAGCTGATTTAATTGAGAGCCACAAGCCCACGTCCTGTGATGTGCAATTTTCTTTGAGGACCAAGGCATTGTTAGTAGGTATTGTGGTTGTTGGCCTGGTTTGTGCAAGACCATTCGTGGCAACAAAACTGACTTGGCATTAGATGTCGATTCGTCAAACAACATTGAAATAGTCTTTTTTTATTTGAAGATTTTTTATTACCTGAATATATGTCAGTTGTAAATAATAAAAATATAATTTCTATAAAACATTACTGCGTATATCAATTTGTGATAAATGCTGAACAAAATGTACAGTCAGTAAAACCTATTCCCCCATAGAGTACACAAGTGTGAGTCCCTTGGTACACTGCAAGTGAACACTTTCTGGAAAGGGTCTAAAATAACATTTGAAATAACGCTGTAAAAACAAGCATTAAAAAACACTACAAAACTTAGTTAGGCATTATATATATGTAGGATACTGGCGTTACTCTTGTTTATTTCCCCAGTATATTACAAATCCAAACGAAAGTATCAACAGAAAAATTTGTTCATCATAACATTACACACACAAAATAATTCCTTTATATTTATTTAATTCAGACATCGAAAAATCAACCTGCACCTGCAATTTTTACTGTTGATAAGCCATTTGTTTATTCTAAAAGCTGGACATACCCAGGCCTGTAGAAATATTTCTTGGATTGAAATATGCATTACACTGGCCTGCAGTTCACACAGAAGCTTATGCTTAGATGGATTTACAACAGTAAAAAATTAAAGGAAGAACAGCAGAATGGTAATCCTAGCTAAGTCACTTTGACCTTTTTCTCAAAACTATTGAAGCTGTTAATACGATTTCTTCTGTGCATAGTGTTCATTATTTTTCTAATTACCTTTCGGAAATATATACACCTTGTGAATTTTTACATTCCTTCCCAAAGATGCTCTCTTTCCTGGCGGATTCAAAGTTGTTTAGAGCCGGTCTGCGCATCGTGGCGGCCCTCCAGCATGCACGGTCACGCTTTTGTTGCTTCTGATGAAAGTGGACCAGGATGGGTATGAGAGTAAAGATTACAGAGGTGGCCTTTAGTCCGAATGGAGGGCATTGGCATTTTTAAACCTTGTCTTTGTACATGAAACGGAACATGGAGGTAGGCATCCTCGAAGTCGATGGTCCGTTCTTTGGGTTTGAGCGAAAGACGGATGGACTATTAAAAGAGTTTCCATTTTGAAGTGATGATTAGTCTTTTTGGTCTTGAAGATTGAGTGGAGGCGCCTTTATGGAGTAGTTTTTTAATCTCTTGAGATAGCTGGCGACGGTTTTGGTGCGAACTTCCAACAGTGTTCAGACAATGCCTTTGTGTCTGATCTGTAAGTTCCATTGAATTGGCAGATCAGAAACAAAATTCTAGGCTAGTATCAAATAATTTATTTTGTGCTTAAGTTAATTAATATGTTCCAAGTATTTTCGACATAACTGCCATAAAATACGTTTAGTCCCGCCTGGGCTAGTCTCTAAACGTCTATTTTCTGGAATGTTGGATTATTTTCATACAAATATTAATAAAAACATTAGCTATGCTGCCTGTTTCCCTATAACTAAATATCTTGGATGCACCTGAAAATGTCAGGGAAATTGAGAATTAAGAAATTTTATGAACCCTGTCCAAGGTAGGGATGAGGATAGGACAGGTTTACGTAGAAATTTTGGTTGGAAGCCCAGGGAGATGATGGAAAGAATGATCAAGTCTGAAGTAAAATTTTTCTGAGGAAATACCTGCTGCAGCGATGGTACTGCACTTGTTGGACTGGTTTCCACAAAAGGGCCGTTTGTTGCTGATAGAGAGGGATCGGCTGGTGCTGTAGTTGGAAGTCGGATGGTGAGAACTGGTTTTGTTGTTTCTGACTTCGTTGTAACCTTGGTGAAACTTTGATGCAGGAGGGTTGGATGAAGGCCTGGGTGGAGATGTCCAGATAGGGTGCCAAATACGGTATAAGGCCTCTGAAAATTTTGTGGAGTCGTTTAAGTTGGGAATTGTGTTATGAGCAATGTCACGAAGCGTGAGCCAGTTGGAAGTGTGGAAGGTCATGAGAAAATAAAGGTGTTTGGTTCGTGGCAGCTGGATTCAACAGCAAGTCTTTCTCATAGGGCGGTGCGGAGGCTGATCTTATCATTTTCCTTGAGGGCAGTGAGAAATTCAGATTGTCAGTATGTTTCGAAATGTCGAGGATTCGCAGCACCGACACCGAAGGAACCAGGTTTTACGACCAAGTCTCGGCGGGGGAGGAGAGTTCCTCCGTTGTGAAGGAGGGTGGTCAGGAGCTTAGTGGATTGACCAATTTTGGCTCGTTCTTTCAGGTGTCTTTCACGGACACCAAAGCCAAAGCTGGTGACAAGTCCTCTATTCTTGGCTGGTTCAGAGCCAGGTGGATCCGGTTTGTAAAGGAAGCAGTCTGAGATGATATCTTCAACAGTTTTGAGAAGATTGTAAAGAAGCAGGGTCGTTGTCGGCTGGGAAAGAATTCTCAAATTGATCCTGAGGGTTGAGGTTCTAAGTTGCCTTGAAGGTTGGCATTGTTAATTTGAGTGACTTATCATCAGGAATGGAGGCCAAATTCATGGTCGTGCAGGCAGAACCAACGGTTGACGAAAGATGAGGTCAGCGTGGGAATAGGAGGGTTTGACCGGCACTTCTTGGATGAAGAGGCTTAACTTTGAACCTGAAGTCTAATGGCATGACCAATCAAGGCGTGGATATCTTTAGTTGAAAGGTGAGACGATTGGTGTGAGGAGAGACACAACAGACCAATTGGCGCGTCGGCGGAACGTGGTTGGTTGCGTGGAAGCTTCTTGCGCTTTTGGGGCGAAGGCGGATGTTGACCGCACGGGATAGATGATGTTACTGGTGGGAAAGAATATGAAGACGGGTGGAGAGCTGGCCGGAGGCGACAGGTTTCTGGATGGTCTTGCCATTGAGTCTTTCAGGCGAGCTATGTTGCGAATGTCCTTCACTTTTTTTGGATCATGCAGGATCTTTCGGTTTTTCGATGCGAAGGCTTTCAAGACTGCGGCCAGAGAAAAAGAGATGGTGGGGTGCCTTGCCCGAAAGTTTTTAAGGTACCCCACCATCTCTTTTCTCAAGCTCTCGTCCCAGACGGTCACTTCTTTTTCTCTCCTGCTTCAGCCCTACCTTCGCATCGAAAGACCGAAAGAAGCATGCACAGTTGGGTTGCGCAGCTGGCCGGATCTTAACAGAGAAAAACACTTTAAGGACGAGAAAGCATTGCAGGAACTGAATGCAAAAATGTACAGGTAGTGATATTTTTGAAACGGCAATTAGAAACACTAATTATTTCTGCCTTATGTTGCTGCGAAGTGCTTTGCCAAACAGAACACATGGAGACTACACACTATACAACTTTTGATATAAACCATTTCATGCATCTCATTATAAGTAGTCAGTGCTAGCACTAACAACATTGCGTGAAAAGTAAGACCATACGCAGTTGAGAGTACGTCCCTATGCATTGAAGTGTTGGAAAGTTTGTTAGGAGAACTAAGGATCGATACTTTATAGCACTGCACCATACGCCTACGTTATTTAACATAGTGTCCTTTCAGACTCACCATTGCCCACAATCAGTTTTTTTTTAGCTGTGAATATTAGAAAAAAATATGATACGACTCAACTTAAAAAATATAAAAAGCCATGTGTGCGGGTGCCTAAAAGGAGGGCAAAATGCGTGAGAAACAAAATATTTGTTTTCCTGGCCTAAACAGAACATTTTACCACCAACTTGCCATTGGTCTAAACCTTAAAGTCTCCGGGAGACTAGGATATCTGATGACCGGTTAACAACAACAATGGGTGTTTGTTAATTTATTAAGGCTGTGAAAAGACTTTTACTTTGGGTTGTTAATTTCTTTTGAGTTTGCCTGAGTAGTAAACAAAACAAAGTTATATAATTGCACAAGATTACAAATGTTTCAAGCATGTAATTTGTCAGCTGGGCAATATTCCACTGAATCTTGACAGAACTTCAATTGCCAAATCTTCCCGATGAATTGTACAAATTTTGTCATGCCTAAAAGATTTTGAAGTTTGCTCTGCAATTAAAAAAAAAATACTGGTAAGTTCAATTGCTTTTGTCTCTATAAGAGGTTTCACTTGTGATTAGTACTTGGATCCATTACCTCAAGTTCTAAGCTGCTATAATTGTTGAGCATCTGTAGGGCTTCTGACAAGACGTTCAGGCCTAATCCTTCAACACAATCCCGATGCAACAGTCTAATGCGGCTTTTTAATCGTGTATCTGTCAAACCTGGAATGTTAAAGGAAAAGCTTAGCTGGGTATTTAGACACGGGTGGTTATTCCATCTGAACTGTAAACTAGTGAAGTTCAATAATTCATTAGAGGCAAAGGCTTCTGAAACAGATGTGTGATAATATTTTCTTGGTTCCGAAAAGTTGTACTTATCACTAGTATCAAAGTGGGCCTACTTTCTCTTCATAGAAACAGTTTGATGAAAAATATTTCACTTTTTTTTTTCGTTACCAGAATCAAAGTACTCTCGCAACTCGGCTCTTCACAATTAGCTTACTGATCCAGGTAATTCCCGAAATATTTTATGCTCTATGTTCAAAAGTTAACTTTAAAAAGTCTGCCTAGCCCCGCCGGGTAGCGTACCTGCTCGTATCCCAGCAGACATGCTATCTGTCCCTCACAATAGTTTGGGCATTAACCTTTAAAGTGCGGGCGACGAGTATACTTGCCAAAAACACAAGCACAGCTTTCAGAGTCCAAAGTATGCACGGGATGGCCAACAATAGATAAACGACAACAATACTAGGTTCCTTTAACAAGCCGACTCTAGAGACGGCCGTGGCCGAGTTGGTAGAGGCGTGTGCCTCAAGTTAAAGAGCTCCTTCAAGTTGCTGGTTCGAGTTCCGTCCAGGTTACCCCTACTTTTGTGAAAATTAATTCAGCAGTTAAAGGGTTAACCGAGACTTTCGTGGAAAATGGTCCAAATTCCAGATTTCGGGTTGGCTCTTGGTAACGTTGAAGTGTGCTCGCATTTTAAAACTCCTGGAGATTGACGGGCAGCAGGTCATCGTTGCTGTCCTTGTATTTTTGGACGAATCTATGTGGAGTCTGCCTCCAACACACCGAGGAAGAGATTCGTAAAATTGCATGTACGTAGCAAAATTGATTGCATCCAGCGTTCCGGTTGTCGGATTCCTGTTGAGCTCTAGATAGTAGGTTGAAATCAAAAAAATATGGCTTTGATCCCAATAGCCCTTTCTTGATTAAAAAGAACCCTAATCTTAATATGACTAGTTTTGTTGAGTCGAAGCCCGTTCTAGTCCCGTAGTTCAAACTGCCAACCGCTACCCACTCTGTTCTTTCTGCTTCAGATGCTTCGCACTTACCCATAGACTTTAGGAACTTTACTGGGATCCTTAAAATCACTTCCCGATATAGTTAGGTCACTGTTGTGCATCCAATTTGGTAGACAGGTCGCTTGGGGAAGCGATGGCTTCGATCGCGTATCCTGGTCTAATCATTTCCGACCTCCTTGTGTTTCACACGTTGGACTCCGTTACAGAGTTGGATCCCGGCGTTCCACAATTAAATGACCCTAGGAACGACGTCAGTGTGGTTTGCTTCATCTCGTCACCCACTGATTCTACCAACGTCGCCAAGTCCTGCCAAGATAGTGCTTCGTCGTCGCTCCAGCCCAACCCAAGCAAGGAAGCTGCTAACATAAGTAAAGTAATTCTGTTGCAAAAGATGAAAATAAGATAAGATAATGAATAAGCAAATGTGGCCGTGGTTCTGCTGTTGTTCATTCTAATTAACACAATGTAGCAGATAAATCTCCTTGCCGTAATGATGTATCCGTGTCACCAGTTGTCAAGTGCCGCTACATGGTAGGTCTCCATTTGCCTAGGTCGTCACGTCGCTCCGTCCTAAGCTTTCCGTGGCAGGTGTCTGAAAATACCAGGGAAGGGGGAGGGACTGTTTTCACTCTACTCCACTGTGGTGTCTTACAGATTGAGATGATCCCTTCAGAGTCTCTGAAGCTTTCCTACCGTGACTATAATTTTCTGGTCAATGGCCGCCGTCTTGAATTTTTACAAAGTTGAAGGCGATCTTTTTCGATGAATGTTATTCTGCATATTCCAATCCAGCTTATGTACAATCTTATAAATGATTTAGAGCCACAAACTCTTTTTTGGATGCCATTGTGGTTTTTTTTAATCAAGTACAGACAGTACATACGTCGTTCAGTCTTACTTATTTCAAAGACTATTCCTATCAAATCCATTCAAGCGATGGCCGTAACTCACAACCAGAACAAACTTCCCAAATTCGCATTAAAATGGGACCTCTTTACCTTTTGTCACTTGATTAATGCAAATTGTATATTGACCATTTGCCACCCACGAATAAACAGCAATTAAAAGATGTGACACAAAAGTCTGCAAGAAGCAGGTCAGCACAATTGTCGGCTCGGATTTCGGCCACACTGTATCCAACGAGCTGAACATGTGGGATAAGGGGACATATTGCCTGACCAACTTTCAATCGGGTTTGTATCACACAAGAGGAAAACAGTTCAGCCGCCGACCATCTCTGGATTATGAGAACAGCATGGTGGAGGACCATATCAGCAACCAGTCGTTATAGAGTATTGGCAAGACAACTGACCAAACGAAACCACCTCTTCTACCAACGAAGCACAGGGTAGGCTAGGCTGGCTTACTGGTTAGGGGTAAAAGATAACCGACGGACACGAGGAGGAAGGCGGGCCCTACAGGACCCTCACTCAAAGGGTTTCATGGTAAGGCCAAGGCATTTTGCAAATGTACTTTTAAGGCTACTGAACAGATTTTGGCAGATTTTCGATTTTTGCCAGGCCCTTGACAATAAATAAATTCTGTTTCTCCACATGTTTGTTACCTTTCGTTTTAATTTAAGCTAGGCCTACATGTTTTACATTGTAGGCTAAGGTTAATAACGGACAAATTTTTACTTTTATTTGGGTAAAAAAAATGTATTCCAATGTTTTCATTAGCCTACAAATTTGTGTAAGCCACGAAAAAAAATTGTTAAAAATCTGTAGCGATCGGTTCACCAATCAATTTGTAGCTGATCGGATCGGAATCTGTTCGGCAGAAAAAATGCTGATCGGTACAGCCTTAGTACATTTTAACAATGAATTCTGCAACAATATTGATGGCCGTGCTTTCATCGTGGAGCAACATTGTTGTAAAGTATATTAAAATAAACCAAATAGCCTGTATTCAGGTCCCATAAAATTTAAAAATTCTACCAGAAAACTTACCTAGTTTTTGTAGGAGAATTGGAATTCTCTGAGTATCCGACCGTGCGGTTCTACCGTTGGGTTAACGTCATTTGCCGCCGACCCCTGCAAAAAAATTTTTAGCCTCTTCCCGCAGCTCGTCACACTTCCTCCTCGTCACTTCCGGTCCATCTCCGTTCGTCCCCGCTCTCTCTTACTCACCACTTTTGAGAAAGGCCCACAACTTGCGCCAGGGAGGTGGGCGGGCTCCCACGGTAGAACCGCACGGTCGGATACTCAGAGAATTCCAATTCTCCTACAAAAACTAGGTAAGTTTTCTGGTAGAATTTTTAAATTCTCCAGCTTATCCTCCCTAGCGGTTGTACCGTTGGGCCGACTGGTTGTAAGCAAGTGTGTCACTGCTCAACCCTGCAACGCAGGATACGCCCCGCCATCGACTCCTCCACCTCCTTCGTATAATGCCTCTGGAACGTCTTCTGCGTACTCCAGTTGCCCCATCGGACAATCTGCGCATGGGAAACCCCAGCACGCACTAAACCTGACACCATAGCCGCCCTGGTGGAGTGCCCCTTAAAGACCGTCGTGTCAATACCAGCCATGCCCAGCCCAGCTACCAACCATCTGGAAACCGTCTGCGACGTCACCGGCGCATGCGGCTCCTTCCAACTGATGAACAGCTCCTGGGACCGCCGTCCCAAGCGCAACGCTCGTGCATCCCGGTACTCCACCGTCCTATCGATATATCGTCTCAGACACCTCACGACATCCACCCGCTTAACCTGAAGCGCCACAACTCGCAGCACTCGATGCGGATTCTTCGGTCCCGCCGTCTTATCTCCAACAACCACAAACACCAACTCTCTACCCTCAATGTCACATCGCTCGAGGGACAACCTAGCTAGCTCGCCTGCTCTAGACCCTGCATGCAACGCCAACAGCATGACTAACTTTACAGTCAACATTCGCAAAGTCAGTGTCCTCAAGGGGTGCAGTGTGGCCAACCACCGCACTACCTTATCCACATCCCAAATTGTCACTCTCCGTGGCAACCTTGGCGTTAGGTTAAACAAACCTCTGAAAAACCTCCTGACCAAGGCCAACCGTCCCATTGGGACGCCATCCACGGGCTCATGACAATAGGACACCGCCTCCCGATACCCATTTATCGTACTGTAAGCACAGCCACTATGAAATAACTCCGTAAGGAATTCCAGCAGCCTGTTTACAGGCGCTGCAACGGGATCCAACGCCCGTTCACCACACCACTCACTCCAACGTCGCCACTTACCAACATATGCCTTCCGAGTGCCTGGCCGGATGGCCGCTTCCAAGATTGCTGACACGTCCGCAGAAACGCCTCCTGTATCTGTGGCACCCCCGAAAGGGGCCAGACCACCAACGGCTGCCACAATCTCACTCGCAACCTGCGCCCGGTGTACGGGTCCGCGAGAGCCCCTCCTGGCAACAACACCGGCACGCCAGCCACCATGCGCACCAAGTCCACGTACCACCACTTCTTTGGCCACAACGGGGCCACTAGCAGCGCCCAAGGGACAATCTCCCTGCGGAGCTTCCTCAAGACTCTGGGGATCAACACCACCGGTGGGAAAATCCACGGCCTCCAAGGCCTCCAATCTAGGGAAAACGCATCCACTGCGTGCGCATCCGGGCACCTCCGTCTTGCCACAACTGAGCGGACACCCTGCTTGCAAACAGGTCGATGTCTGCTCGACCCAAGCGTTCCGCTATCCCGTGGAACAGGTCCACGTTCAACATACAGTCCGCCCGGTCTACCGACATGTTCCGGGACTCGTAATCCGCTCTCCAGTTGCCCTTCCCGGGTAGGTACACCGCCTCTAAGTCTGCCCCATTCTGTAGGACTAACTCCCAAATCTCCAGCGTCAACCTGATCAAGGCCCGGGACACAGTCCCGCCCTTGCGTACCAGGTACTGCACTGCTACTACATTGTCGCAACGTATCAATAGGAGCTTTCCTCGCCAAACATCTCGAAAAGCCAAAAGGCCAAGTTTTATGGCCAATAGTTCTCTGACGTTTATATGTAAACCCGCTTCCCTGCTGGCCCACCTGCCATTCACCCTTAGCTCGGGGCCCATCACGGCACCCCAACCTAAGTCCGATGCATCGGAATCCATCACCAACTCCACCGCCCGGTCTTTCCAACTCCTGCCGTTTCGCTCTGCAAGGGCTCCTGACCACCACTCTAGGTCCAACCTGGCCCAAACCGACAACTTCCTGCACTCCCACTGCCGCGCCATCCCCAGGGCCCGTAGATCCTGCTGTAGACCTCGCATGTGTAGGCGAGCCTCCCTTACCATCGGGACGGCACTCTCTGCTAGCCCCAAAAACTTTTGATAGGCTATCTTCGAAACGAAGACCAACCGTAGCAGGGCCCTGGCCTTCACCCCAAGGCCTTTCACCTTCTCCACTGGCAGACTCAAATGTAGCCTGCGCGTGTCGATAACGGCTCCTAGATGCATGATCCTCTGTGTGGGGACCAAGTGGGACTTGGCCCAGTTCACGTCGAACCCTAAGGTTACCAACTTTCCTATCAACCGGGCACACTCCATGCTGACCTCCGTCGGTGCTCTCGCAACCACCAACAGGTCGTCGATGTAGGCAAAATTCTTGCCTCCCTGTCTCCTCAGAGCCGCCATCGCCTCTGCCACTAACAACGTGAAAATCCGCAGGGCAGTCGCCAGCCCGAACGGAAGGACGCAAAACTGAAAAATTAAGCCTTTCCAACTGAACATGAGGAACTTCCTCTGATCCTTGCGCATACTTACCGCGTAATATGCATTTTTTAAATCTACCGACATCATCCATTCTCCCAATCTGAGGCCCTTCACCACACAAGACAACGTTTCCATCCTGATAGGCGTTGTCCGCAGAAACGTATTCAACAGTTTCAAATTTAGAATCACCCGGAGGGACCCATCCGGTTTGCGAACACAAAAAATCTCTGACAAGAACCCCTCGCTTCCCGAGGGCACAGCCTCTATTACCCCTTCTCGGAGCAAGCGCCGCAAAACCAAGCTGACGGCATCCAGTGGTAGCACCCTTGCAGTATTCCAAACCGGACAAACGGGAGGGATTTTCCTTAATCCTATCTTGCAACCCGCCACTGTCTTCAGGGCCCACTGCGATGCCCCCATTTCTTGCCAATGTCTTAAACACAAAGAAAGCCTCCCCGCCCGGAACCCTGGTTCCGACGGGCGACCCCTCGACCCTGGGTCAATCTCTCCTACCACGGAAGCCTCCACTCCGACCTGGCCCCATACTCCTCTTGAAGGGGCCACCTTTATTTCCCCTGGACAGAAATGCCTGTTGTGACCTATGCTTCGGCCAGCCCTGCGGAAAATCAGGCCGACTGACCCCGACTAAACTCTTTTTCTCCATTGCCGATGACCTCTGTGCTTCCCGCAACACGTCATCGATCGGTCCACCGAACAAATTATCCTGAGTAGGGTCCTCAGCTAATAACCGTCTACGGACATCTTTCTTATATGCAAACTGGAGCTGACCCCTCCTGACAGCCGCTAGCTGCAAAGTAGCATTAATCTGCAACACGGCAACGTCCACTAAGCTCTGCCTGACCAGAGCCATCTGACTGCCTTTAAACTCCGGATTATCCTGACCTACGATCTCTAAAGATTGCAATAAAGGTAACATTACCTGCAACATACTTGACTGTACGGCCCGCAGCTGTCTATCGACAGTTTCAACCACCAACGGCTTATTATTAGCCCTGCGATGCAAAGCCGGTGTGCTAGGCGCCTCAAATTGGCTCTGAACTCCCGGGTCAGTCACATACCTGCCCTGGACTTCCGACAGCGAGGCTGACGACAATCGCACATTCTTATGGTCGTTCCACCACTGCAAGGTTTTATCACCCATTTTCTATCGCACCACCGGCGTAATGGCCTCAGGCAAATCCAGCGTGGACGCACGGTCGGGCAATTTTTCCGCCGCCGTGGCCCTCAGCCCCGACCTACCATCTACGGCAGAACCAACTCGGCACCTTTTAAAATCATACCTTTCCTCCGAATCCTCGTCCGACTCGGACAATTGGATACGGTCATCCACATCAAGTAGCGCGCCACTGCTCGGCAGACCCGATGTCAGTGCATGCCTAAATTCCGCCCCCAAAACAGCTGGCAATCCTTTCAAAGTTTCCTGAATCTGTGCTAAAGCACTTCCGTCTAAAGAATCCGGCCCCCCGGCCGACCTACCAACATCTAAACCCTCTATTAACTCACTTCGTCCACTAGGCCTAACGACCTCACGGGCGCCGCCCGCCAACGACCTAACTTTCTCCTTTCCTGACACGGTTTTTTAAAGTATTCTCACTTACCGCAGTCCCCGGCTCTGCCGGAACGTAGTCCACACGCTTCGCACTACCACTCTTCTTCTTAGAAGCTTGCATTCTCAACTCCTATTATTTGAACTATCTAACTTTTTACGTACAACAAAAACACAACCACAGGGATCGGCGCCGACGTCAAAAGTGGTGAGTAAGAGAGAGCGGGGACGAACGGAGACGGACCGGAAGTGTGACGAGCTGCGGGAAGAGGCTAAACATTTTTTTGCAGGGGTCGGCGGTAAATGACGTTAACCCAACGGTACAACCGCTAGAGAGGATAAGCTGGAGAATTTTAGCTTTTACGAACACGAAAAAACCGTCGTAGCATCTGGGAACTACAGTGAATATCACTGTGCAGCAACCTAAATGAATAAAATAAATCACGTGGTATCATGTGGCGGCCAACGGAAAATAATGAGACGTGAATTTATTTGTCATGTTTTCGTTTAGATGACCACATTTACACGATCGGTAGCTACGATGGGTGTTTGCTTGTTTATCTTCTTGCTGTAGTTTCATTTCTGTTCTTAATTTGGACTAGGGGGGGTGTCGTCTTGTTTCACGTCATTTTAAGTAGGGTATGTTGTTAGTCACGAATAAACTTTGTTTTATATATGCATGAATTTTATTGGCTGAATTTAATCTGTAGGATGGTAGGAAGGGTAACTTTTGATGTTGATTTTGATTGATTTGTCCAATTTCAATTTACGTATATTCATAAAATAAAAAAGCTACAAAGCAAACCATGCCTTGCTATTGTTTTTAAATAATCCCTGGTAACCTGCATAAAGGCTACTGCATACCCGAGACTGACCACAATACCCTAAGCCTCTGTCCACGAACCGCGAGCTTCATTGTTAGTAGTGTTCATTGTTGTATGGACAAACTTGTTGCCTACTGTACATACTTATACGTGTTAAACCATGTTGTCTGGTAACAATGAGTTGCACCAGCCTCTGTTGAGCGATCGACTTCGTCTGGTATATCGCACCGTTACCGAATGCCGTGGTTTACCTTTACGTCCTTGACTCGAGAAATTCTGGGGCAAGGCAAACCTTCCACCAGAACTAAAATCTGAGAATGTCTCATTTAAGACTATGCTTTTATTTGGCTTACGCTTGTTAAATTCATTTTAAATGTATAGTGCATCAGGTCATCAATGTCGAATCGTCACATTTGTCTATTTTGAAAGGGAATGCATTTAGTTAGAAATTCAGTGTGCAAATGGTTATTTCTTATCTACGTGTATACTTTAAAAAAAACAGGCAACGGCTTGGCTAGGTGTAATCAGGAGAAAAGAAAAAGGGAGTTACACTTTGATAATTCGAGCGTTATTTTGGCCAGCAAAACAGCACACAGCTGACTGGTGGAAAAAAGTGTGCAGGGGGAGCGAAAGACCTGTTAAAATATTTTTTAAAAACTCTGTAATGGTTAACGTTTTTCTTTTTACTTTTTGACTGATAAACAGCTAGCTTAAGATTTTTTTTTAAATAAAGAATTTTAAAAGTTTAAAAAAATGTCTTCAGCAAATGTCTGTGAAATGATCGGCTCCGTTCAGCTATACTTAAAACACTAATAAAATGTTAATTACCTGAATCTTGTTTGTTATTGTCTGTGTCATCTTCTGCTGGAGTTAACCTTTCATCATGCAACGTTATATTCAAGAGCGTAAGAAGTGCAGTAAGGTCTTCATTACTTATATGAAATATAAGCAAAAGTTTGCGTCATTCATAAAATTGTATTATTTCTTGTTTTATCTGATAGTTATTTCAAAACAACACTTACTTCTGTTTTGGCATCATTTGAATTTCATTTTGTACCATTTCGTCTGCAGCAAGGGAAATTGTTTGGAGATTCGGAGCAGTTTCGTCTTTATCCTAATGCAAGAAAAGAATGACCAATAGCGTTACGCACTTCTTATAACACAATGCAACCTAACCCTTTCAAGCCCAAATTAATTACGGTTTTATTACTTTTTTTTAAGTCCTATACGATAGTTGGGTCAGTCGCGGGATTCGAGCCGGCATTCACTTGGTTTGGAGACGAGGATGCTGACCACTGGGCTGTTGCTGCTCGCTTTGCTTGGGGTCTCAGGGGACCCCTCAAAGCTTGCAGTGCGAGTTGGGACTTAGTTTCTGCACCATCATCTTGCAGCTGTTATCCCATGCAATTGCTTTGTTTAGTGTGTGCATACACATAAATGGAGCACACACATAAAATCAATTTCACAGAAAAGTTATTGATTTCGCATTTTTAATAAACCATTTTAATAGTTTTTTCAAGAACTTTCAAATGCTACTTACCTCGTTCTTAAGTAGGTTAGAAACGTCCACAAATCAGTCCCATTAAAAAGGTTGGAGCATGAAACTAGCACGAGGAAACCCCTCCCCCCATAACTGATTGATGTTAAGTTTGTGAATAACTTTGGAAAAAAGCAAATAAATATGCTAAAACCCTGTTCGCTTGGTTATAATGAATACAAGTTTTGTTTTATTTCCCTTTTTTTTTTTTTTTTTTTTTTTTTTTAGCTTTTATCGTCTAAAATGCTCTTTTCACGTCAAATAAACCAAGAGTTTCTGACCGTTGCTCAGTTTGCCCTAGGGCACGATCATGTCCACGGCCTCAGTGCCAGGTGGCCACAGGTCACTTTTCATTTGACAGGATACGCGTCAGATGCACCTGTTGTGCTCGTGTGAAGTTTTTTGTTGGGCTGTGCCTTTATTTTCGTTTTCCTTTATTGTGCGCTTATAGATCGACATCACTGGCGTTTTACTTTGGATTTAGGAAACATACTCACAATAAGGATACGCAAAATCAAAAGGTTAATAACAGTCAATTACAGACAAATTTTGCTTGCGAGTGTTTAATGCTAATTTATGTAACTAACACTGCACTAATAAACCAATCGGGTAATACAACTGACTGGTGAACTGTTCTTTTGAGTAGTAGTAATGAAGTAGTCCTTCATTTAGTCCATGCTGGGGCTCTTGCTTCTCTTCGAGCTCTTTTCCTACCCAGTGCTGGAGGTTGCAGATTTAGCGGTTCATCTTGAACAACCCTTCTTCTCGCCCCTCTTTCCGGATAGAGGTCATCTGCATTCCCATGGTCTATGCCTTGCTCGAGTGGTCGGGTGCATGTTCCTAATGGCGCAACTTTGGTCTTAAATGAAAGCGATTGCGCTGATAAATTGTCCCATTCGAGCACCTCACATGGTAAAATCTCGGTGCTGGCCCTACCTTGATTACTGTTGCCGGTGCCCACTGCTTGTCAATGGGCGAAAGTTTTACCCAAACGTGTTGGTTCATGTTAAGTTCTTCTCGTTCGAATCTGTGTTACTGCGAGGCCGTGGGCCTGATTACACCCTGAGTGAGGACGGTTTGTAAAATCCGTAACCGTGTTCGTATTTCTCTATTTAAAAACAATTTTGCCAGTGTCAGTCCACGTGGGAGCGGTGTTCGGCTGAAGCAGTTGTTGCAAGTCCTTCCCATCTTGGCGAGTTTTCACAAGTTGGTGTTTGAAGGTTTGAATTACCCTTTCCACCTGACCGTTCGAGCGTGCAAATCTTGGGCTGCTCGGCTGCCAAGTTATTCCCCACTCACTCAAAAATGTTTGAAATTCATTGGAGTTAAACGGCCTCCTTGATCAGATGCTAGAATTTGGGGATTTCCGTAGTGTGAGCGTTATCACTTGATCACCTCCATTACTGAACTAGCCGTCTTTGAAGCGAGTTTAAAAGCTTCAATGTATCAGGAAAAATAATCCACTGTCACAATGTAGTTTCTGTTCTCTACCTTCCAAAAGTCAACACCTATTTTCTGGAACAGTATTCTGCAACCTGTCGGGAAATTAGCGGCACTTTTTGGTTATTTCTTTGATGTTGACAAATTTGACAGTTTGCAACCATTTTGTCAATGGACACCGACATCCCCGGCCAATAGAGTGACTCGCGTGCTCGTGCTTTGCACGCAACGACGACTCGGTGTGTTTCGTGTACGATTTGTAGCATTTCATCGCGTAGTGACTGCGGAATCACTAACCTGTCTCCTCTGCACAGTATTCCCCCTACCACTGGAGCTCGTCCTGACAGTCAAAGTACGGTTTCAGCTCAGTTTGTAGCTTTGCCTTTGTTGTAGTCCATCCGTTTGTAACGAAGGCTAAGATCGTTTGTAGTGTTTGGTCAGCTTCAGTGGTTTGTCTCACTTGTTCAATTTTCGTGTCACTGACCTGCACCACAAGACAAAACAAAGGGTTATTATGTTTTGTATCATCAGTTTCCATTTTGTCAGTCTTGCTGGGATGCCGTGATAAAGTGTTTGCTGGGTCGATATCCTTACCCGGTCTCTATACAAAGGTAATGTCATACCGTTGTAGTACCGTTGTAGTCGGAGCAGTAAACGTTGAAGTCGTGGCGTTATTTTTTCATATGGTTTTGTGGAAAGGCAAACTAATGGTTTGTGGTCAGTTTCAAGTGTCAGTTTCAAGTGTCACTGTTCTCCCAAAGGCATAGTAGTGGAATCGTTCACACCCAAAGACTGCTGCCAAAAGTTCTTTTTCAATTTGTGTATAGCCCGTCTGTGCTTGAGTTAAGGTTGCAGACGCATATGCAATTGGCTTGTCCTGCTGAAGTGATACTGCCCCTAACCCATAGGAACTCGCGTCGATTTGAATCGTGAGCGGCTGTCTGTAGTCATAAAATGTTAAGACCGGTGATGTCACCAGTAGACGTTTAATTCGTTTTAAGTGCCTGTCATGCGTAGCCGTCCACAATCACTCTGAAGTTTTTGCTAATAACAACTGTAACGGTCTTAACTCGTCTGAGAAATGTGGCACAAATTTGGCCAGATAGGGGGGGGGGATTGAGGCTTAATGGCGCGTCGACAACTTGGTCATTAGCGCCAACCTCAGTCACAGTGCAGTGGTCCGGGTTGCCACTGCACCACACATTACAGAGATGTTATTCAAACCCCTAATCTAAATCTTGTCATACATCTGTACCTCCTGCAAAAATTGAAAAACACCGGACAGGAGGACAGACTTATCGCCCAACTGACGCGCAATGTCATGCGGAAGATGGAACCAACGACGAACACCATCAAGATGGCGACAATCAACAAGTAAGTGCCGGACCGTAAGTGGCCGTCGACACCAAGAACATTCAGGAGGGTCAACCCCCCGCAAAAGGAAACAGTGAGTAAGCCGGGTGTGACCAATCCGCAAACGGGCCAACACAACCTCCTCACGGCGACTGCGGCGACACGCCGAGTGCCACTCCTCGACAGTGCCTTTAATGGCCCGTAACTTATTACCGTCCTGTCTGTCCCACAAGGTTTGCCAAAAAGCGTGTAACCTCAGACGCAGAGTTGGAAAGGCATCTGAGGGAACAAGGCTGAGATCCCTACCGAGAGGGCCAGAAAGGGCCCCTTTCGCAGCAGAATCAGCTTGTTCATTCCCTGCTATCCCAACATGGCCCGGGATCCAGCAGAAAAGCACGGTTTTCCGCTGGCCAGGCAAGCGGGAAAGCAAAGCTTGGACACGTTGTGTCAAGGGGTTCCGAGGATTGTAATTCGCCAAGGACTCCAGGGCACTCATGGAATCACTAAAGACAATGAAATGCGTGCCCTGAAGGCCAAGGATCCATTCCACCGCCAAACCAAGAGCCAAAAGCTCTGCAGAGAACACAGAATAGCCTGATGGAAGGCGATGGGCAACCGTTACACCCTTACACACACAAGCACACGCCACGCCAACGTCGGACTTCGACCCATCAGTAAACAGGCGCTGATAACCGGCGTACTGAGAACTCAGCCGCCGGAACTCCTGTAAGTACCTTGCTGGTAGAGTGGAACCCTTCGGGAGGGACGCCAGAGCAAAAATGAAACTGCCACCTGGGACAAGCCAAGGGGCAACTGGCATTCTCTCAAGCCTCAAGACGCAGGGCATTTCAAAGGCTATCTCCTGACAGGACTGCTGGAGCCTATCGCGGAAATCACCCTTACCCACCCTGCGTCTACCGACGTGCAAGTCTGGCCCAAAAACCATGGACCAAGCAGGACTGGATTGCACAGCACGCAAACGCACAGCATACTGAATGGCAAGCTGTCGCCGACGAATGGCCAAAGGTGGCTCCGAGGCCTCAGCATAGAGGCTGACCACTGGAGAAGTTCGAAAAGCCCAAGTCGCCACACGCAGGCCACTGTGATGCACTGTGTCCAACATCTGGAGAGTGGAGTCACTAGCCGAATCATAGACCATACACGCATAATCAAGTTTGCTGCGGACAAGGGCTCGGTAGAGGCGCAACATGGCAGCGCGATCGGCACCCCATG